>JAQFYZ010005038.1:0-10103 GCA_034695085.1 Cylindroiulus punctatus
TATCACCAAAGATCAGTATATTTGTACTGATATCACTACAATTTTTATACTGGTTTATACTAATCTTTCCACCAGGGTTGAGTATATTCAGAAATGACTCATTCTAACGACAATATGGTCAATTATATTTTTTGGAAATACAGTGGAACCTTCAGTAGCTGTTGTGGTAATAATCTCGAATCTCGAATCTCGAATCAAATTCTGCAATGCATGATTTTGAGATTCCAGTTAAAAAGGGATTTTCCCCTATTTACTGCCAAGCCCCCTCTATACCATAGGAGTCCTATGCAACCCTGATTACTATTCAGGGGTGTCTATAGTAGAACCACGAAGTGATGGAACTGGGCTGAAAGCGCCGACCAATAGAATCCAATCGCCAGTCCATATATTCCAATATATGTCCAATATTTCGCATATAGCGCCACTGGTGAGAGGAAGGAGCTCGACAAATAAAAACATTGGAGGCGCTTCAGCTCGAGGCATCAGCCATTTTCCTTTTAACAACTTAAAACCAGGAATCCCTAATCGATAAGCGACACCTCTTTGATTGGCTGTCCTTCAGTTCCATCAGTTCGTATTTCTACTATAGTATACATGTCCATGTAAGTTTGGCAAGCAGCTAATAAATTTAAGCATCCATGACTTGACATGTTGAGACCATGCTGGTCAACATACAGAGTACATTACTGTTGTGTGTCATAGTCCAAGTGGTCGACATACAATATACAGAGGTGGTCAGCATGTACAGGTAGTCTTCCATTGAGTTAAATTAAGGTCAATTTGCAGCCAAATTACCAACTGCAACAACTCAGGTGTATTCTAACGCGCAGTTCGCCCTTGGAAAAGCAACTAATAGTAATCGAGGACAAGTTAATATGCTAAAACGGGCACTTAATGGCAGATTAAGTTGATGTACGCGGATTACTTCAGCACATCGAAATGGCATTATTCCAATACACACCTGGCACTGCTCGCGACAGTGTAACGTGTTTTCAGGCGGCATCGATACTATGAAACAATGACAAACTACCCTTACCTAATTTTGTGTATCTTTTTAGTAGATTCATGGTATCCAGAAAGTATCAAGGTATCTTTTAGGTATAATTTTGGTGCAGTCGAACTTCGATTATCCGGACCTCCATTGCAACACTTTAATATGCATTGTTTTTGACATTGTTTCTGTCTTTTTGTATGAATGTACAGTACATACTACTGTGGCTTCTCCTTTACATTGAAATTAATTCATGCAAAAATGAAGGGTTTTTTTTTTAAAGGATTTTGAGTATCTGGACCACCCTTGGTCACAACTAGTCCGGATAATCGAAGTTCTGCCGTATCCACTACATTGTAAACCATAAAGGTACATGTACAAATGCATTTTTTTGGGGGTACAAATGTACATTTGCACCCCATATATCATACGGGTATATGTACCCAAAGGGATGAAATGATTTAAATATTTGTACCTCAAGGTACAATGATGTACCCCTAGGAACACATGCGAAGGGTACACATGCAATGAACATATTTACCCATAGGGTGTGTATATAGTTTCAAAACATTTGTACCCTTAAGGTTCAACATTTGTACTTTTTCCGTATAGAGTGTACATCCATTACATTTCCTGATACGTTGACTTGAGGTATTTGAGGTATACAGTATCCATGTACATGTGTACATGTAAATAAGTTGACCTCGTGTGCATAACGCGCCTCTCGCTGCACTGCCTGGTTTGTCCAAACTTTACTAATTTTTTACAAATAATCAGGAATTTCGAAATTAAAAAAAAAAAAAAAAACATGGTAAACACTCGCGAATGACTCATTCTACACAGTGTCATAAAACAAATTTGGTGTTATACCAATTTTCAAAGCGAAATTATGTTCAGAAGTATTTGCATGCGATTTTCACTGGAAAATGACTGACTATACAGCAGGGCTAACAAAGAGTATCCCGGCAAGCGTTGCGCAAGGCCATCTTCGAACTGGTCCAATAAATTAATCGACCCCGATAAAAGTGCTTTCATAAATGTCATCTTGATAATAAATTGTTGGAGCAGGGACGTTCAACACGACCGTCATAAATTACGGAGCGGATGCACAGAGCACTTATTCATGCGGTGAACAAACGCGACTGAACGTGCCATTGAATTGATCAATATACGAAATCTGATCTGTAGCGCCACCTAGGGTACGTGGCAGTCCACTTACAATTTTTGTCAAATTTTCCAGTTAATTTTTTTTCGTTATTTTCTCTTAAGGCAAAAATTATAGAAAATTAGAAGAAAATCACAAGCATTAACAAAAGCATTGAAGAAATTAAGAACATCTTTTCCTTAACTTTCTTCCCCTTTGGTGGCGCTGATCATACTTAAAGTATGGTCAGAAAATTAAGATAGCTGACTTACATGTAAGACCAAAATTAAGACGAAAAATTGCAAGTGGAAACAAGCATAATTTTCCGATCCTACCCACATGCCAATCTCTTAATTTTTTCAGTATGATCAGAGCCACCAGGGGGTAAGGAAGTGCAGAACAAGATGTCTATTAGCCAAAGCGCCGCCGGAAAATCCCCAGTAAATTCATGCAGTATCTGGCAACACTAGCTGTAGCTACGCCCTAATTTTCTAAATTTTTTCAATGCTGCGATATGATTGCTCTAAACTAGAGCAGTGCTCCACTCGTAATTTTTTGTCTCAAGAGAAAAGTAAGAAAAAAAAGTACACCAAAATTAGACAAAAAATACAAGTGGACAGCTAGCATAACAGGGTGGCCACAAAATTATCATTTCGAATTTCCCTGACTAAATCCCAAAATTCCCTGACCAAAACTTATTCGTTAATACATGCATGCACATTTTTAGTCATAATGAATCGCAAAAAGCTAAGAGGAAAGCACACTTTGTGTGGTGTTTTCAAATTTTAACAAGCAATTTTCAAAGAATACAAAAACCAGAGCATTATCAAGCTCAACATAACTGCTGCTTGTTACACAGGCAACATAGCTCTCTTTTGGACAAATGTCCAATAACAACATATGAAGGGAAAACAAATAAATCGTATTTTGAGAAAAGAGCCAATTTCATAGAAGAACAAGCTGCTGTTCAAAATCATCAAGCTCTTTTTGCTTCTCAGCCAACACCTTCAGTTTTTCAGCTGCAAAATCAACTTCTTCAGTAAGACGCCTCCTACTGAAATCCTCACATCCTTTAGAATTTGTTTCCTTTTGCAATGATTCTTCATACAAAGCTCTTGAATATCTGACCCTAAGATTCATAGCCTTGGGAATATCCAGAACCTCAGAAATTCCATACACTTGCCATTGAGCAATAAGGAATACCACAATAGAGAAACCACAACAAGATACTCAACAAATGCATTGCCCTAGCTAAAATTTAGAGCTTTTTTCAAAAAGCTCCACAGAATGTCTGGACAATTGCACCTGGCAACTAGAGCCCGCCACAAGTGATCAAGGCATTCCTGTTCCTTGCCTTGAAACATGTCTTAACATCAGATTTGGAACACACGTTTTTCAATTCTTTGAGTATCATATCACCCTGACTGCCACCAATCCACTGTTTCTCACTGAAAACATGATATGGGATATTCCTAAGCTAGGATGAGGGTTGATTTAAGAGGATTGGGGATGGAACTGCTGGAAGACTAGAGTGCTGGGATAGCATTTTGCTATAACAGTGAAAAATTTCCCTGACCACTTACCAACATTGGCCTCCCTGCATAAGGAACGCAGCTGTAAATTTTGGAGTTAATGTTTTCATAACTTTCTCTTGAGGTAAGAAATTACGAGTAGAGCTCAACGCAGACCAATCATATCGCAGCAATAAAAAATAAGAAAATTAGGGCGGAGCTACAACCATTGTTGCCAGATATATACTGCATGAATTTACTGGAGATTTTCAGGCGGCGCTTTTGCCAATAGACATCTTTACCTGCACTTTCTTCCCCCTAGGTGACGCTGATCATACTTAGGAAAATTAAGAGATTTGCATGTGGGTTGGGTCGGAAAATTAGAAAAGCCGACCAAAATTGAGCCAAGGCATTACAAGCGGACAGGAAGCATTACAACCTTTTGGCTACTTGGAATGCTGCATCATATCCAATGTAAAAGCTACCCTCAACATTTCTCCCATTCCTTGTCGTGTCATCTTTTGGACATGGCGTTATATCCAGACAAAATTTACTTCCACATCTGGATGAAAGCCACTCGCTTCAGCTCGTTCTAAACTCTAATAAAACATGATTCGCGACATTTACTTGATCGACGAGATCCGATAACGATCCGCTGCTAAAGTGCCCTGGCTCCGAATCGTCTGGCAATCGTCGCTTCAGGCGACTGCCCATCCAAAAGCCCCTTGATTTGGCCAATGGGCCCTTGTCAAAACCCCAAGTAATGTCCCTAGTGCGGCAAACATCATTCCATAATTGGAACAATCGATATTTTAAGTAAAAACCACTTTTGGCTGTACTTCGGGATATGCCCTGCTGCAGCACAGACATGATGAATGATTAAGTCTTCATATTCTCCCCCCCCCCCCATACCTGACATCATTGTTGATCAAACTTGTATCAAAAGGGGTTAAAACCTTCAGGGTCAAAACCTTTAAAAAGGTTATGAAGGTATATACAGCATATTATGATAGATTATTGATACATGAATAATGAAATATGACGATAAAATTGAGTGGCATACAATATGTCAGCACTCTAGGACATCGCTAAAAATGACTTCAAAAATTGTGAAATATTTGGACAGTGCAACAGTGGATGAGACAGACTTATTCCACGTTTTCCATGATTTTTCCAGCTCATATCTAATTCCATTAATTGGAGAGGTTTTCCATCAATGAATTTTTTCCATCCAGATTTTAGCGATCTGGATAAATTTTATATCATGACTTTCATGACTTCGACCCACAGCCTGAATTCCGTATCATGACTTCCAGAGTCGGAATTTCATATCATAATTTTCAAGACTCCACATCACGACTGTCACGACTTTTCCACGACTAACAGTCTTAATTCCACACCATGACTTCCATGGCCTGAATTTCTTATCATGACTTGGATGACTTCCACAATCTGAATGCCAAATTATGGCTTACTTTTCCATGACTTTCATTACCTGAATTCAATATCATGACTTCCATAATCTGAGTTTCATATCATGATTTCCATGACTTCCAGTATGAATTTCATATCACGACTTCCACAGCCTAAATTTCACATCTCGATTTTGTCATGACTTTTCCATGCTTTCCCAAGACATAGGTTAGCGCATGTCATCATAACTTTCATGACTTCAACAGTCTGAATTTCCAATAACTTTTCCATGACATCCATGGAGTGACTTTCATGCCATGACATTAGACTTTCTACATGTACATGTATGTGTTTCAATGTCTTCCCCGTGCGAGCGTGGATTGTTTATGTAGTTATGCCTGTGTGCCACCAGGGGCGCCACTTGTAATTTTTTTTGTCTTAACTCTACCCACATGCCGATCTTTTAACTTTCTTTAATTAGTATGATCAGCGCCACCAAGGGAGAAGAACGTGCAGGAAAAGATGTCTATTGGCAAAAGCGCCGCCGGAAAATCCCCAATAATTCATGCAGTATCTGGCAACACTGGCTGTAGCTCCGCCCACATTTTCTCAATTTCATAAATGCTGCGATATGATTTCGTCTAATTTTCGCCTTAGCAAAGAATTGAGAAGAAATTAACACCGAAATTTATCAAAAATCACAATCGCCAGGAGGCATAAATCTCTGGACCCAATACAGGGTTCATACTAAAATTTACAAATTCATTTCCCTGACTTTCCCTGACAACCCAAGTAAATTTCCCTGACTTATAAATCGTGTAGAAAATTTTTTTAAACCTGCTCATGAGAAAAATATAATGTTTATTAATATCAACTTTTGGAAATGGTCAGCAGAAATCTCAAAATAATTATTAAACGTGTAAAAAATTATTTTTTGGGTATTTGGGAGTTTATTTTTCACTTTTATTTTGTTGAAAAAACTGTTATTTTTCCTGACTCTCCCTGACCATTTTGCTCTTCCCTGACTTTCCAGGTGCGTATGAACCCTGCAATAACCGCGTGCTTCGATCTTGAACCACGTTTCCTCCAAGGTTTCCAAAACCCGTTCAAACATGACGCCCAGCAGAATGCGAAAAAAATTCTATTTTTAATTCCAAATTTCGCTAGAATGTCCAAATTTGCTGTCCACGCTCAAAATCCGCTTCCATCCGGCCAGACGTCCACCAGGCTCAATCGTCAAGATCTCTGTCCGAACACGACCTTATCTGGCCACGTGCAACACGTAGGCTAATCCTGGGAACCAGCTCTGGGCGCCATTCAAAGAATTTCACTAAAACCAATATGGCGTACAGAGCCAGTTACGTTGTTCTATAACCAACCACTGTATGTCGACATGGCGATTAAACCAAAGAGTTATCGTGTAATTAAGAGTTTATCACCCTTTAAAGGCACTCCCTTTCCAAATTTGCACATGCACTGAGGCTGCTCGTGAATTTTTGTTGAAAACTGCGTGAAAAACGGTTTTGCATAATTGGCTGGAAATTGGATGCCAGTGCAGAATTGCGTAAATTATTCAGCTCGTGCTAACTGTCCACGTGTAATTTCTGTCTATTTTTGGAGAACATTTTTCTTAATTTTCTCTTAAGGCAACAAATTATAAGAGAATTAGACAAAAATTACGAGTAGCTAGGGCTCTGCTCTACTTTAGACCAATCATATCGCAGCTTTAAAAGTCGAGAAAATTAGGGAGGAGCTACAGCCAGTGTTGCCAGGCACTGCATAAAATACTGGGGATATTCCGGCGGCGCTTTTGTCAATAGACATTTTTCCTGCACTTTCTTCCCCCTTGGTGGCGCTGTTCACAGTTACGAACATTAAGAGATTGACATTTGGGTAGGGTCGCAAAACTAGAAAGGCCAACTTAAGACCAAAATTAAGTCAAAGTGGACAAGAAGCATAACTGTCCACTAAAAGTAAGTCAAAAAATTACAAGTTGACAAGAAGCATAACCGTCCCCTTGTAATGTCTGCCTAATTTAATTGTTTCTTACGCCAACAAATTATAAAACATTAGAAAAGATTATGAGTAGAGCATAAAACATTAGAAAAGATTATGAGTAGAGCTCTGTTTTACTTTAGACCAATCATATCGCAACCATAACAAAATGAAGAAAATTAGGGAGGAGCTAGCAATTCAGACAGTGTTGCCAGATACTGCATGGATTTACAGGGGATTGCCTGACTTCAGCTCAATTTGCCTAACTTATTCATTTGCCTGACTTTGCAGGTCATAGGCAATTAACCCTGGACATGTCTTCGAGACCCTAAAAAATCACCAGAAAAATTGCATATACATGCAGGTATAGGCTGTATCTCGAAAAACGAATACACACATACCTCGTTATACGGCCTTTCGCTATAACAGCCTTTTTCATTTATGGCAGTGCTACGTGCATGAACTCAATGGTATTGCTGGGGGACTGATGGGGAAAACTGATGGGGGTAAAGAGTGGTGACGGGTGCAGTTCCCAACGCTTCATAAGTTTTGTCCACAAAGTCAGTACAGCTGGGAAACTTGCACGGTTACGAAACTGCTGTAACGAGTTGTGACCTTGGACTGCCAAGTGGGTTAGGAAAACCCGTTCACTGGGCACAACGGCCAGCTGCGATAGGAACGCCTCCGCCAAATTACATTGTTCGATATCTATAAATAACCGGCAATTTTTCGAAATATTCAGCGCCACTGCCATATCAGTTGTGCAGCAGGCACGGCATCGAACGAGTTGAACGCCCTCCTCCCAATCCCCAATCCCAACTGCTCAGTAAATAGCGACAAATATGCGCAGGCACACAGGTGGTGAATCGCCTCCCATTTCCATGGCTGCTGTCGGCCATCTTGGCGAAGCGCGAGAACACCTTTGACCCCTGAGGAGGTTCCTTGGTCGAAGTTGCCCAAACGCAAACCTTGCACGGTCACTGACAATAGTAGAGGAGTGTACATGCAAAAGCTGGTACCGGTATTAAAATCACGTTTCCACAGAGCATGCAATCAGACAACATACAGAACACGAAATCTACTAAGAAAGGATTTCGATGTAGTTCCTAGCTTCTACAGGGGAGATGCATCTATGATCTCTCAAGCCATATGGGCTTGTGAATCTGGAAATTTTGCATGGATGTACTTTCTTTTGAGTCGTTTGAAATGTTGCATGAGTCCTACAAGAAAAGAGTCCCATGATCAAAAGTGCAGTTCATGATGCAAAATAATGCAGCATGGTGCAAAAATTCCCTTTCAATAATTATTAGCACTAGTCGTTTTAATGTTACATAGCCCCTACAAGAAAAGAGTCCCATGATCAAAAGTGCAGTTCATGATGCAAAATGATACAGCATGATGCAAAAATTCCCTTTCCATAATTATTAGCACTATAGTAGAACCACAAAGTGATGGAACTGGAGGTCAGCCAATCAGAGAGATGTGGTTTGTCGATTAGCGCTTCCATGTTTGTTCAGTCGGTGAAAGTCCATTGATTGTACGCAACTAGGCTAAACTAATCGCCAATAGGCGATTGGCCCCTATTGGTCGACAGATTTGACCCAGTTCCATCACTTCGTATTTTTGCTATAGTCACTTTAATGTTGCATAAGCACTACAAGAAAAGTCCCATG
Source organism: Cylindroiulus punctatus (assembly GCA_034695085.1). Lineage (NCBI taxonomy): Eukaryota > Metazoa > Arthropoda > Diplopoda > Julida > Julidae > Cylindroiulus > Cylindroiulus punctatus. Next base: position 8,728 of record JAQFYZ010005038.1, read on the forward strand.
ATCAAAAGTGCAGTTCATGATGCAAAATGATGTAGCATGATGCAAAAATTCCCGTTCCATAATTATTAGCACTAGTCGATTTAATGTTACATAGTTCCTACAAGAAAAGAGACCCATGATCAGAAGTGCAGTTCATGATGCAAAATGATACAGCATGATGCAAAAATTCCCTTTCCATAATTATTAGCACTAGTCGTTTTAATGTTACATAGCCCCTACAAGAAAAGAGTCCCATGATCAAAAGTGCAGTTCATGATGCAAAATGATGTAGCATGTTGCAAAAATTCCCGTTCCATGATTATTAGCACTAGTCATTTTAATGTTACATAGCCCCGACAAGAAAAGAGTCCCATGATCAAAAGTGCTGTTGATGATGCAAAATGATGTAGCATGTTGCAAAAATTCCCGTTCCATAATTATTAGCACTAGTCGATTTAATGTTACATAGTTCCTACAAGAAAAGAGTCCCATGATCAAAAGTCCAATTCATGATGCAAAATGATACAGCATGATGCAAAAATTCCTTTTCCATAATTATTAGCACAAAAGTCATTTTAATTTTGCATGGATGTACTTTATGTGAGTCGTTTAAAATGTTGCATAAGCCCACAAGAAAGAGTCCATGATCAAAAGTGCAGCTCAAGATGCAAAAACTCTTTCCATAACAATTAGCACCAGTCATTTTATGACAACATACCATCAAGTTGCGTGACAGTGACCAACTGCTCAATCAAAAGGTAGTAAAACATATTTACAAACAATGGTGAACCCGGCTGCCAGACACGCCATTTGCATTGACGCGCATGGTGTCAGTAAACAGAAACAACAACAAACCAAACAACTTCCAAAAATAACGAATTTACTAGGAAAACAACGGTTTCGTCTGAGCCAAAATAGAAAACATGTTTTTGGCCAAAAATTCCGCATTTCCCTCACGGAAAACCCCTTTTGGGCGACCGCATAATCATCTTGCAAATCGACCTCCTTTCGGCCATTATGCGAGTGACGTCATCAGCGGCCATCTTTATGCACAACGCGACATGGCCGAACAGTCCAGAAAGAGACAAAAACAACAAAAACAACAGAGCTGACATTGACTCGTGGTTTGTTTATATTTTTGGGCAGTTTTGCGGTTGTCGATTCCGTCCAAAACGAAAAACAAATTATCCATGCATTTTTTGTTGTTGTTGTTATTGGGGGTTGTTCCAGCATGACAATGTTTTGGATGCACTGCCCTGCACCAAATGTGCACAAAAGTTATATTTCAACCCTTCATCAGTAATACAATAATAGCTAACCTAACCCGGGTGGAAAAATGTAATAGGGCCATGTATGGGATTATATATGTCATATATGCCCATGTATGTGCCATGTAT
>JAQFYZ010005039.1:0-10103 GCA_034695085.1 Cylindroiulus punctatus
GCAGAATTCCCTATAGGTTTCTGCAGAAAATTTTCTGCAGAATGTGCAGAATTCTGCAGAAACTTTTTCATATGGGAATCTTTATAGAGAACAATTTGATCATAAGACATTACTGCACACGCAAACATGCAAGTGTATCGCCAGGGCATCGAAGGTTTAGTTAACAATTACTTACCCCTAAACAACCTCAGTCCAAGAAATTTATCCAAAGTTAAATTCAAAATACGACAGCAGCACCAAAATAATCTTACAATCCTGAATTCCCCGACATCTAACTCTGGCACCAAAACAGTGTTGGGATAGAAGCTCATACTTCCTCTTCTTCCACTCAATTAATGCATGTAAAGACCGTTGATGTGAAACTGACACCAGCCACCAAATGTGACAGTACTGAGTCGTACAGGGCTCAATTTCCATACAATCTTAACCCCAACGCCCCACATAACATAATGGCGCATTTTTCCGCTGCTGTGATGGGAGTAACTAACTGTAATTCGGGCATTTTATAATCTTCCCACAACAACCACTATTGGAATAGGACGCACTTGTCATTTATGGTACTAAAATGATGAATGATTATTTAAATGGGCGAGTCCATTCCCCCAGCTGACTCTTGAAAAGCTACGTTTGACATAATTGCCTATTAAGAAATAATCGCCGAGCAATTTACTTGTTGCATGTCCATGAACGTTGAGTCTTTCGACTACCAAAAACACAAGTCACTTTAAAAAGTTTCTGTTCTCTCGCAAGCTAGTTTTGTAATTTTAAATTATGATTTGGTTGGTGCATGTACAAATTTGATATTTAAAACTGACAGATTGGGAAATCTTCAATAAACGGCTGTGATAAGAGAAATTGAATGAATCTGTCAGAATTCATAATCAATTCTGGATGCATCACAAAGCTGACAATAATTTATAGCAATATTGCACTCAACCATGGGTAAAACTCAATTTCGCAATTATTTCTGCTCAATTATTGTTTGCTCAAGATAATTCTTGAAGGAAAACTGAAAATGTTTCCACTAGTCCAAAACTCGAATCTTCCGATAAATATCAGTAGTAGCTGTTACTCATTACAGTTCTTACATGCACGCAGAATAACCGTCGTTGACAATGTGAAATCATGTGGGATCAACGTGAAAAGATTCAGAAAAACGTGGAATTGGTTAAAAACAAAGATTGTTAATTTTGCAATACAATGTCAATTTTTTTCAGACGATATCAAAAACTAACTAATGAATTCTTAACACTTATTGAATGTTTGAATTTAAAAATAGTTTGCTCAAGACAATTCTTGAAGGAAAACTGAACTGTTTCCGCTAGTCCAAAACTCGAATCTTCCGATAAAAGTTGGAAAGTTTTCCTTGGTAGATACGGCAAAGAGTTATGATTGGAAAACCAGATAGGCCGAAATGGGTTGATAAAAGTTTGAATTTCAAAGACATTTGCAAACCTTGAACTTTATCAAACAATCTTTATGAACTATAGTCATTTAATTCATTAAAAAAAACGTATAAGAACAAACTCTCTGTAGAACATCAGAACATCTGTATCTATATGGACCATGCACACCCAATGCACACCCAATGCACAAAAACTCCAGGTTTCAATTCAAATTTCGCTAAGTTTTCCAGGATTTCCAGGGTGGATATGATACTCCTTGAGAATTTCAGGGGATATGTTTCAATGCATGCAACATCTTTTTTGTTCTTCCGATTTTTTCCATGTTTTTCGTTTTGCCCTACTTTAACCTACGCAAAACTAATCTAAAAACGAGATATTTTTATTTAGCAAAACAACTACTAAGGTCCTACTTGTACAGAATTTAACATATCGATAAAAATCGTATCGATAACATCCTGATAACATATTGATTATCAAGAAGTTTTGGACGGTTCTTAAAGATTGATGCATCATAAAGAGGAAATTATTAGCAATCTGCAAACAGCTAAAAACTATTTCAGAAATGATTAAAAATTATTTGGCGCACTTTTTAATCGTCGTACAGATACGTCGGTCCAGAAAAAACGTCTTGGAAATATTTACCAAATAAACTTTTACAAAGAGTTAACGGGAGTTAAATGCAATGTAATCAGCAAGCATTGTGTTGCTCAAACACCAAAGCACAGCAGTTTCCAAACAATTGAATCAACACTTTCAGATCATTCCACTGCAATTGTGCCATTCATAGTAGTTTGGAATCTAAGGCCGACTATTCTGAGTGTAGCTTTTTGGCGTTGCTTAAAACAATACTCGCTTAGTTCCTTAAACAACCAGCCCAAACCTTAATTACTCCATTCCAAGATGCCCTCTATGGCCATGACAGGCATTGTACATTAAAGCATTCATAAACAAACTCCTTTTTTCAACATCTGACCTGAAAATCTAGCAAATTTATAGGAAAGAACTGGTATTGTTTACTGTGCTTACTTTGGCATTTATCTTGGCAAACTCTCTGCAGATCCATGCCAGTGTTGTCCACGCTTTCCAGCAAAATAGCTGTTGTATCTGTGGGGGATGGCGTTAATTCATTGATCCTCCGATTAGTGTCTGCCAGTTCCGCTCGAAGGATGCTCACTTCTTCTTGGGCAGATTGGATATCGCCGTCGATTCGAGTGGCTAGTTGTTTGTTGTCTTCAACCATCTTCCGGAACTTGGCCTGAGAAGTTTGAGATAAACTGTTTAGTAAATAAAGCCGGATGGGATACCTTCAACCAAACAGCACTTGTCTTTAATGTGCTCATACTTGTGCATCCATAAGGAGCCGGCGCATCAGTGCCATGGATGACTTGAGCGCCTCCCGTTGCTTGGGCTGCATGCAGTCATCGTCAGCATCTACATCAAATTCACAAGCCTTGGGTGCAAAGATGTACTGGACGATTTGGTCATTCAACGAATCCAACGACTGAATGGCTAGAAAGGAAAAACAAATTGTTAAAATCGTCAATCTCGTGCATTAGAACTAGGTACCCTAGTCAGGGGCAGATCCATCTGAGGACATCTGCAAAAAGTAAACGTGCGTCATAATTACATTTTATCACAAGTTTTTGGTTTGGTGGGGATCACAACTGCAACCTCATTTTTTTACTTAGAAATTCCACAACTGACAATTAAATAACCTCACTTCAAACTCTTCAGCCTTTCGAAATTGGATATTATATTGGATTGTGTTCGGTAAACGTGGCCAACACCCTACATCATTTAAATTTATAGCAAATCTAACATGCTCAGGTTCAACATGAGGTCCTTCACAGTTTGATCATGTAGGCGATTGATTCTCTTTCATGTTTGTACAACATTATACCCTTGTCATATTTTCAGGATATTTCAACAGTTATAGTCACCGACATTCTATTCAATGGTCTATTTGCATTCAAATTGCCGGTATCCACATCCCCGTTATCATCAAACCCAGCTATACATAGTAATGAGGAAATCTGAATTCGTAATAATGCAATTTAGGAAGCTGTCAAGGCAACGCAAAGCAGAGGGTATTGTTATTTCAATTGAATGATAACAAACATAATTATCAAATATCTAAATGTGACACAAAAGCTAGCCAGGGTTATCGCTATATGTTTGTCTGATATTTGCATCATTGAATCGTTTGTGCGTTTGGGGAAATTTCGAATAGAAATGGTTTAAATTGCATTAATATTGCATGGAAATCTATGTACGAAAACCTAATCAGGTTAACTTTTGATACACACTTATTTATTAGAACATAATTTATCGCCACAGATCATAATTGATTTCACATACAGTATAATACAGTATAGGTCTAGATTTCTATTTCATGAATCGAACGCATGATTCATCTTATATTTTCTAATAAAACTGAAGATTTTCATCGAAAATCGTGATTATTAAGTATTACTCGCCACAATCTATCCCTGTCCATAATCAACTTCTGAGAACTTCTTTCAGTGAACGCTGACGTTCAAATAATATCACATTTCATGATTTTTAGACCCCTTGGTCTCCATTAGTGACAATAACATTCTCGAATTTAGAAACTTAATGTTAAAAAATGTGAGCATAAATAATGGATTTTTGTCACACAAAAGCGTATTTACAAAAAAAGAGAAAAAAAGAAGAAAAAAAAAAACGCTACAGGAGAAATAACTGGACGACAAATGATGGATTTTAACCCGATTTTTTTTAAACAGTAATGATGACATTTGGTCATCCTTTCGTGGCGAGGTCATACTGTATGTCATACATGTACAGTGTACATGTAACATGTATGTTCTTCCTCCCTAAAACGTTGAGACAGTATAAGCAAGTTGCAAGCATTTCTGCTCCCCTGTACATTTATTGGATTACAGTGAACATTGATTGGACTACCTGAATTCGTCCGCCCCTGAGAAAACCCGCGTTAAGTGCGTGCAATTTATCAAATTTGAGTTGTCAGATGGTGACAAAAGCGACGTCGTTCCAGCCTGCGAAAATCTGAAAACCAAGATGCTTTCCTTTTTTATTTCTCGCACTCTGGGCTTGTGCACGTCCTATTCAGGAGTGCATACTAAAAGAAACAATTTTAATGCCAGGAAAACAAATGAGATTTCATTGTCAGTCCATTCTCCTTGCTATATGGCCACTCAACAGGAGATTTGTCAAAGAGTTTTCGCGCTCGGAATGCACTTCCCCGTCGTGAAATATTCACATCAAAATGGCAGGCACGAAAATGGTGAACTGGAATCAACGCTACAGTTAAGATGCCTCATAACTAATTTTTCATGATGTTTCAGGTGTCTTGAATCAAACCAACGGCATGAAGATTCTCAATTCAAGTATTGATCTACTCAAGTCAAGTAAAGGTCTGTAAAACAGGTTTGCATGTATGACTTACTCAACGGAAATTGATTGGTTTGATTGAGCTACACTGTATAGCTTCGACCAACTCTCCCTCCCCTCCGCTAATTTTCTCAGCCATATCAAGTCCTTTTTTCCCCTTATCACAAATCTGCTACTTCATAGAGTATAGGCCTATCATCACTCGAAAAACATATAAAAAACTCTTAGAGATAAGATACGAACGCCATTAACAATTTATTTAAGAAACTAACTGCTATAAGCATGTATCCTCTTCAAACCTTCCATACGTGGCATTGTCACCATTAGTCGCAGTCGATTACGATGATGATAGCAGTAACAAATCAATTCCCGACGCATCCTGCTACCACCTGATCAATTTTATACTTCAGCTCCACGTACGCGAAACGGACAAGACAAAATTGCATTTCGCCTAAAAAGTTAAAAATTCATCTTGGGTAAAAAACGGAAGGTCATGCTTTGCCAATCGGCCAGGCCTCAGCCGATATTTCCGCATGGATTCAATTTTGAAAGAAAAGGTGAAGGTGCGTGTTTTTAGCCTGCGACGTGATCGGATATTTTATACGTTGGCCCTATATACGTCTTGAGGGCTTGATTTAATTTCACGAATAATAAAACCATACTTCCTGATGCAGAGCAGCATGGATTCACGACTGAGAAATTGAAAATTACGCTAGGCCACCGTATAACTCATCTGCACCACACGCCAAGTAATCAAAATATAATGATTTAGTTTTAAAAATTGATCGAACCATAGTGGAGTATTGAACGGGAAAAAGCTGGCCAATCTTGTTGTTTAAAACACTTTGCAAAGGTTGCAAACGTGTAACGATTGATCAAGATAATCTATATCAATACCAAGAAATAAAATGGTTATAAAATTGTTGTCAGTTAACAGCATGCAGGCAGCTACTCGTGCATGATTTTCCTCAGATAAGATGTGCTGAAATTCACGAAGGATGAAATAAGATAAGAAGGGAAATTTGTCAAGATTTATTAAACTTGATGCTAAATTTTATATGGTTTTTCCGTGGTCGCGAACTGTCAAGTCGAATATGCAAGCTGAGACATGGAGCTAGGTTTTAAGTGTGCCAACCCCTATTCTCCTATAGAGAAAAAGTACTAAAAGAGGTAAATGAGAGCCAATTCTGTCACTATTAATTACTTAAATCATCATTCGAGAAACCCCACAAAAGCCTTTCAGGCTAGCCAGATACTATATACCGAACGCAATACTAGGTTATAAAAAAAAGGAAGCAAATTTAAATTTTGACCAAGTCTAGCTGCTTACTGTGAAAGTGTAAACGACATTAACATTTGATACTTTCGGTGACGCAATAAGACACGGGTCACAAACGCATGAAATCCACCAGTCACGCACAAACGCGCCTTTCGTTGCCTGCTCAAATTTTGGGTTTCAAATGAGAGAAGTGCTTGTAACAAAAGCATTCGTTGCAAGGATAATCGAAACATTTGAGCTACTGCAGGCTACTCGTAGTTATTCCACCGATTTATTTAGGCTCAAAGCCAATGAAAGCGACGTGTATATTTTGGCAGGCTTTGTTATTACCATCCTAAATGTATGCATTTAAATAAACATTTTGTATTCTTAATATAGACTCGTTTGCCACACCGCATATGTAGGGATAAATATGCTTGGCCTACAAAGGATGTCTTATTGTCCCAAGCTGTAGGCTACATTGTAATTCCAATTGCTGATCTCAACATTTAAACACGCTCCATCGCCACAATGTCACACTTGGATTTTTAAATGAAAATAAAGCATTACCAGCGAAAAGACTCGTCAAGTTTGACGTTTATAATTACGAGTTAGAAACGACAGGTTGCAACCGTTGGAATCGAGAAAGCCAACGAGCTAGAGTACAGGGTGTCCCGCAACTACACGACCAAAGCTACCAGACGCCAATTCGAGCATGTTGGAAATCAACCAGAATAGGCTGCCATACCTTTTGTTTTCCTCTGTTCACATTGCGAAATGGGTTTATTGGCAAAACATGTTCCTTTAGACAGTCCTCTTTCGGCACCCAACATTTGTCGATGTACATGTAGTTGTAGGGCACCCTGTAGATGCAAATACAGCGGTACCGCATACATGTATCAACACATTAAACATGATCTATCGTTAAATTGCACGTGGATCGGATTGCATTCTCTTGTCAGCTGACCAGAGGTTTGTGGGTTTTCGAATGAGAGTACTGAAAATGCAAAAGTTGATGCTTAGAAAATTGCAAAAATATTTACATGTATCCAAGGACCTAGCCTCAGTAGCCGGACAACATCATTCAAGCTCTCTTTTTGAAAGTTTGGACTGGGTGGTCAACGAGATGGTGTCCTTCAACGTGTGCGTTGGTTTCGGAGCTGGGCTCTGGTATTTACAGCGGATGATTTTGCGGTGGCGTGAAAGATTAAATTTCATGCTCGAATAAACAGTCGCCCGTCAGGAGGCATCCGAAATATTTATGTCAATGGAAGAAACGCAGAGGATCATGGATTTCAATCAGACCTCCCAAATAGCTGCTTTTAATTAATTAATCATAGACCCCGAAGTGATTCCGAAGTTGCTGACATCACAAAAATAGATGACCGACCAAGAAACAGTACGTGCATGACTGCGTGTAACGTAAGCATGTACTGTACGTGTATTCCCTTCAATGTGATGGCCTAGCCGAGTTCGAGATGAGATTAGCTTCTCAAACTTTTTCCTTCATTAGCCAAAACCAGCTTATCAGAAAATAATTTTCACACAATTCAACTAATAGATTATCAACGAAACTTGATTCAATCTAATGATAAGTACATGTACACTGTATGCTACATGTATGCCCTGCCTGTTAGATTGTTCTTGGAGTATCGATATACACTTTTCAATTTCTTCCGACAACTTCTACACTTAGGGTAAATCATTTTGATGTGCGATTAGTCTACCGAAAGAAAAACGATCTAGTTTTGGTTAATTGGGAAACAGAAAAAAGATCAAGTGGTTGATTTGAACATTTTACCATTAAGGCTTCACAAAATTTAATGATTTCCATTACGTGCTATTGTGAAATTCATGTGTGAACCTTTTGCCATTATCACTACGTTTATACTCGCGGTAAAGAAATCTTACATGCACTCCGTTCGCATGATTTGCTTCAAGTCTGTTAACTGGTGGCGACATGTTACAAAATACCCAGAATCCCGTATCTCGCGAGTGTGGTCTATCCCAGTTTGCAAGGTAAACCTACAGTAGGTCCATTTATACATGTTCAAACATGGTAACAAGATAAAGACTTAGATAAAGTGCCTCGAATCAAAAAACCCTCTGTAGATTCTCGAATCAAAGTAACTGTGTGAAGTGAATGTAGACAAAAACATGTTAGGTAAGAAGACCTACATACATGTACATGTATAAACCTTATGGTATCCTGCACGTCAAGCGATTCGAAATTAACCATTAAAAAGTAACGAAAAAGTTCCCTGATCAGAGCAATAATGCAACCTGGGACAGCGTTCATCACTTCAGAGACAGGCCAAGTTCCTATACACTTCAAAACTGCAGTAGAGTGACCTGTCTTAACTTATACTGTGTAAACGTATAACCTCCATAAACTAATATCAGCGGCCAGTCCCGAGCTCGTCCACATGCTTAATTAATGTCCCTGCCTAAGTCAATAACCTGTCTAAACCGATACGTGATGCCCGGTCCCTACAGACAGGACTTAGACAGGTTCTACTGTAGTTCGGAAGCCGAAACTCGTTTGGATTTTACGTGCACGCCATCTGGGACGATTGAAACTCGTTTATCACGTACGTAGTTTCTCCACGATTTCTCCTACTCGTTCACAACACTCGTTATGTTTCAACGAGTTTTGAACCACGTGAATCGGTTTTTAAAGAACACTATACTCCTGGGTAAAAACTTGGAGAAAGCCACCATAGTTACAACTTGACGGCACGCGCGTTCCAACCAGAAACTACTTGTGAGAGGGCCTACCTAGTTCCAGGCAACTTTGACAAAGCGTGACAAACGGTCCAAACGTGGCGGCGTTCCGTGCGCACTTCCATCGGCGGCCGCCGTTTTTGCCGCTTCGAAACAGCAGTTCCTTGGACAGGGCGGCGAATTCGCATTTGTTATCGGACAACAACTTGGCGTTGGTGCCGAAGGGTTGACTTTGGCATTCAGTTCGAAAGTTTGGCTGGGCCCCGTTGCTGACATGCCCGTTGCTCAGTCCGTTTTCCTGCATTTTCACGATCCGGCTTCGGGGCCTGCCCCGGCAAGTGACCGCATCGGCAGGCGTTGTTTAATCCGAAAAATTATCCTTTAAATAGCGCACGAGCATCGCAACACCACATTTAACCGGAGCCGTAGGCCTACCTACCAGCTGCGCGTTTCACTGCTTCGAACAGCGAACGCGATGGCGCTGCGAGCGGCGGCGGCCGAACTTGGAACTAGCGGGGCAAACAACAACAACAAAAAAGCGAACTTTAGCGTCGGCTTGTTGACTTTCGCCGACAGTCCCGCCAGATTAAATTCGAACGACGAATTGAATAGCACGCTACGGTGACAATTACCCGCTTTTCCGAGCTCGGCCGACCCCCAGTGGCTGGGGCACGCAGCGCCAAAAAACAGCCAGTAGTTTTCCACATGATTTCCGCAAACCGTTCGCATAACGATGACTTTTCGCAAAACTTCGATGAAAGGCACACGCGCAAAAAAAAGCGTCCCAGGTTTGCTTTCTCGAAGCTAAGTAATCCGTTCAATTGTAAGGAGACTGAGGGCATTCACAAAGCTGCTGGCCCGGGTTTGTACCCCGGGCTACATAGCACCAGAAATTCCACCGTAAGGTCACCCTCGTGGGGACGAGTTCATAACGAGCTTCCCTCGAGGGCAAGAAGGTGAGATGAGCACAATCAAAGCATATGCCGTATTATTGCGTGAAAAGGTCGTTCAAAAGTTCCACGAAGTTGGGGTGACACCGAAAATGCCCTGGCGAAACGGGGGGCGATATGCATAAATTAATTTTGTTTACACTACGTGAATTAACATGTAATGAGGGAATAGGGTGTCATGATCAGAAGTATGGGCTACCCCCTCCCCTCCAAATATTGTCATCACTTTTCTGCGATAGCACCTGTGCTATTGGGCGTGTACAGCGAAATTGTCGCCATCTAGTGGCAGTCTAGCAAGCTCCCATGAAAGTAGGATACTTTCATCAAATAACATGGCGAAGTTCGATAAAATCAGGCTCGTGGCCCAAAAAT
>JAQFYZ010005040.1:0-10101 GCA_034695085.1 Cylindroiulus punctatus
TTCCAATGACCTTTCATTGATGGCTGATGCTTTAAACCAAAGCAGATTGAGAAAAAGCGCGATTTTCAATGACCTTTGAACGGCTCCAGTGCCATTTCAAGCACCCCAAATCTCCCAAGAAAAACTGCTGTCAGAATCAAATCCATGACTTCCAAAGCTTGTGTTTCCAATGACCTTTCATTGATGGCTGATGCTTTAAACCAAAGCAGATTGAGAAAAAGCGCGATTTTCAATGACCTTTCAACGGCTCCAGTGCCTTTTCAAGCACCACAAACCTTCGCAGAAAGACTGCTGCCAGAATCAAATCCATGACTTCCAAAGCTTGTGTTTCCAATAACCTTTTATTGATGGCAGATACTTTAAAGCAAACCAGATTGAGAAAAAGCGCGATTTTCAATGACCTTTCAACGACAACAGTGCCTTTTCAAGCACTCTGAACCTCCCAAGAAAAACTGCTGTCAGAATCAAATCCACGACTTCCACAGCTGTGTTTTCAATGACCTTCCATTGGTGGCTGATGAACTTTCAGCAAAGCCACCTTCAGAAAAATGCGATTTCAATGACCTTTCGACTTCTCCATTACCTCTTGAAGAACTCCGACTCAGCTTAGAAACAACCAGAACGAAATCAGTCCCAAAGCCTGTTTTCAATGACTTTACACATTCATCAGTCATCATTGAAATCACGCGAGATAAAATGCGATTTTCAAGGACCTTCCATAGGCTCCAGTGCCGCTGCTGCCAGTCTCTCCAACGATTTCCAAAACATGTTTTCCATGACCTTACACTGCCATTGCGTGACACATCGAGCCAGATTTTCAATGACCTTCAATGACAATTTGCGGCTTCAAGAACCACCATTTCCAACTAGGTTCCCAAGCCTGTAGCAAATTCCAGAAAGCCAAAGCTGACTCGTGATGCTTTTCCAAAGACATTCACTGACTTTTTAAGGACCTCGAGGTCACCCACCCCGGAAGCGACCAGAGACGTTCTTCCATCAGCAGGCCTGGTGCTCTCATCAGGCCTTGGAGGGCCAAAAAAAAGCCCACATACCAGGCGGGGGTGGCTGTCACTTCGGCAGCGCGCCAGCTGGCGCGACAGTCGGTTTAATTCGGGCCACTTCCGGTTGGGCTGGCCCCTGGCAGCCAATGGCGGGGCTCGGGCCCGGGCGCGCCACGAATAGCAGCCACAAATGGGACATCCGGCGCCCATCTTGGCTGCCAGATCAACTGCTGTGGAGGACCTTGTTGCCATCAGGTTGGTGGGCTGGCTGTCAGCGGCCCATTGGATGTGGGACCGGATGTCACGTGGTTGGTGAGAGGCCATCTTGGTCACCGGAACCGGAAGCTAAATAGCTGGAGCGCCACACATCCAACGGCTCTTGAGCCCACTTGGACAACAACCTAGTTGACGTCCAAAAGTGTTGGACCGGAAGTGAGTAACTCCTTGCTGCAGCCCACCACAGCCGATAGCTTTTGGGTCCATTTGGACAACAAATGGTTGGATGCCAAAAGTCGCAGACCAGAAGTGAGTAACTTTGCACCAGCCAAACAACAGCCAATAGCTTTTGGGCCCATTTGGACAAGATATAGGTTGGAAGCCAAAAGTGTTATATTGGAAGTGACTTGACTCTTTCGACCTGCCCACCAACAGCCAATAGCTTTTGGGCCCATTTGGCGACAAATAGGTTGACAGCCAAAAGTTTGGACAACCGTTGGCAGCAAAACCTATTTGGAACCAGCAACCAACCAGAAGACAAAATGGTTGCCAGAGCCGGAAGTTGCCAGCTGCCAAGTGTTTTTTTAGCCTAGCATCCCACCGGAAGCCAATACATTGATTTGAAAGTATCAGCAGCCACTAGCTCTTTGGCCTGTTGACGCCATCCAACTCAGCAGCCAATCAACAACCCATAGATGGCCGCCATCTTGGCTGCTGGGACCAGAAGCAACCTCCACCAGCAGCCACAAGATCTGAGTCAGACATCTATCAGCCAATAGTTGTTGGGCGAATTTGGACAACAAGTTGGCAGCCAAAAGTCTTGGACCCAACAGCCGTCTGCAGCAGCAACCCAATATAAAGATTCAGTCTGTCATCTTTGATGCCAGAGACAGCAACAACTAGGTCCTTGCACCAGTCCACCAACAGCCAATAGCTTTTGGGCCCTTTTGGACAACATCCAAATTTGGATCCAAAAGTGTTGGACCAGGTCTTTCTGGTGACCCAGGGGTCAACAAACGCGACATGCCCTTGAGGGTGACGCCGCCCAACCTGGCCCTGCTCGCGCTGGTCGCCTGTGCGTCACTTCCGCTCATGGCTCCGCCCATTTCCGCCTCTTTCAGATTGGTGTTCGGCACCCTCTATCCCGCCTACGCCTCCTTCAAGGCTGTGAAGACCAAGAACGTGAAGGAATACGTGAGTAGCCACGCCTTGATTTGATTAGTTTACGCCTTTCCTACGGAGGGTTCGAGAACGAGCCAATAAGCCGCATGTGCGACCCTGCGCGAAATGCACCATAGGTGCATTTGTGTTCCGAAGCATTCTCGGTGGTCATTTGATGGCTGCTCTTGGCCAAGAACTTGTCTTGCTGAAACTCATTTTCCCTCTGGAATTGCATTTGCCCAAATCCAGTTCTTGGCCAAGAATGTCCGAATTCTTGGCAGACAATCCCAATTACCGAATTCCAAATCTAGGTTCAGACTAAAATTGGTGCAGAAGAGTGACGTCATCTTGGCTGGAACGTCACCAGACCTCAAATTAACTTGGCCAGGTATGGCTTGCTGGGTTGTTTTTGCAACAGTTGCACAATTGTCAGATAAATTCTAAAGGACGATTAAGTAAACTATTTTGATTCCAAATGCTTTTACTGGTGAAAACGTTTTACATGCATCGACTTGGAAAACGCCACTAGAAGTCTCCATGTAATGCTTCCTGTTCACTTGTAATTTTTTTTTTGGCTTAATTTTAGGCTTAAGTTGGCCTTCCTAATTTTCCGACCCTATCCACAATCCAATCTCTTAATTTCTTAAGTATGATCAGCGCCACCCATAGAGGAAGAAAGTGCAGTAGAGGTGCGATATGATTTTTCCCTAATTTTCTGTAATTGTTTGCTTTAAGAGAAAATTGAGAAAAAAATTAAGTCCAAAGTTAGACAAAAATTACAAGTGGACAGGAAGCATAATCCCTATCCACAATCCAATCTTATAATTTCTTAAGTATGATCAGCGCCACCCAGGAGGAAGAAAGTGCAGTAGAGGCGCGATATGATTTTTCCCTAATTTTCTGTCATTTTTAGCTTTAACAGAAAATTAAGAAAAAAATTAAGTCCAAAGTTAGGCAGAAATTACAAGTGAACAGGAAGCATAAACGTAGTCAGTAAAACTGACACTTTAGTGGCGCGATTTTATTGCTCCGCAGATCCCATTCGTGCAATAAACCAGACCTTAATCGGCCATTAGCACTAATCAGGCAATGGTCATTAGGGAAGTAAAATCCAGCAAGTGTATGGACCAATTATAAAAAATCAAAAAGTCAATCACTAATCACTGAACACTAAGGATTAACCTGTCAGAAGAAAAAAAATAAATAAATCACATAACCAACAGTGGTGCAACCCGTTTTAAAATAATCCTTCGTTAGTTGACCAACAATTTTGTTGCTTTTTTTCCAATTTATCGTTTACACTGCTGGTTCCAGCATCTGGCAGCCATCATGGAAAAGAATCTCATTAACATGGCGGCCATTGTTGCCCCGCCCACCAACCAATGAGAAGCCGAGTAAACCACGCCCACCAGCCAATGGGAAGCCTGGTATGCCACGCCCCTTGGTAGCTCCGCCCATTTCGCAATGGCCGCCGCTTTTAGTTGCTCGTTTGTCCGCACGGTGTCGCTTTCGTCCTTCAAGCCCATCATACAGGGTCGCTCAAAAGTTTTCAGATTTGATTTTTTTTGTCAAAATTACTCAGAAATCATGGATTTTGGTCAGGTTTTTTTTACCAATTACGACTAAAATTGGTTCGAGTTTTGACTGAACGAATTGCGGAGCACGGGCGAGGTTTACATTCAAACGAAATTTGGTTTTTAATTCTCGAAATGAAAGAAACTGACTCAAAATCCACCATTTTTGCTAGGTTGCTATGAAAAAATTCGCTCAATTTAACATTTTTCTCTTCAGGTGAAATGGATGATGTACTGGATCGTCTTCGCGTTCTTCACGTGCACGGAGACGCTGACCGACCTCCTACTCTCGTTCTGGTAAGGGGTCAAAGTTCACCGGCAACTAGGCCGGGTCAAGCAAGCACTGTTCTAAACAAAACTTATTCCAGGTTTCCGTTCTACTACGAGATTAAGATCATCCTGGTCATATGGCTGCTGTCGCCGGCCACCAAGGGCTCCAGTATCCTGTACCGGAAGTTCGTGCACCCGCAGCTGATGAAACGGGAAAAGGTGAGAGGTCAAACTTTTTATTCCATAGCACCGTGGAACGGTCCGGTCCGATATCTTGAGTCCGGAACATCGACTGTTTCTCGCTGACCGAGACCTCGGCTGTCTTTTGACCGTTGACTTTTGCTGTTTCTTCCAGGATATCGACGCCTACATCGAACGAACCACCGAGCAGGGCTACCACACCGTGCTGCAGCTCGGAATGGGTGGACTCAACTTTGCCAGCCAGTTCCTGATGCAGACTGCCATGCGGGTGAGTCCCAGTCTTGGGAAATGTCGCCGGTGGCCGATGCCCGGTAGTTAGGTCTTGACCGTCCATCAAACCTGTGGCAGGCTCAGCAGACCAGTGAGGCTTCGATTGTCCTTGTCCAGCTGTCTATAGTCGGCTCAACAAGAAATGAGAAATTCTGACAGCCAGTCGGAGGGATTCCGCTTATTGATAGGTTCGCCCAGGCTATTCCGAACCTATAATAGCTGGTAAAAGGAAAATGGTTGCCATAGCTATACTTGCCACGGTGAACGAAGTATGCATGAGCTCTGATCCGTGAACGCTCAGGAGCCAATAATGTCGTATGTGCGACACTGGCCCCCGTCATTGATCGGAGCGCTATTGCGAGCTCCAAAACGAGCCAATAAGCCGCGTGTGCTACCCTGGGCCAACCTCCGATTTGCTAAGGCGCTTTCGGCAGTGGGCACCCGTGCAGGTTCCGTCCTCTCAAAAGTTGGATGAACGAATCGCAAACAGGAAATGGCATCCTAATGGTTGAACTGACGCCATTTTTCTCATTTCTCGTTGAGTCGTTGACTGCAAGGCAGGTCATAGGTCACACTGGGCCACGACCCTAAAGTCACTTCTTGTGCCCCGAAGCTACCACCGCGCTTGGCCAGTGGTCAAGTTCGAGCGGTAGCATATGCGGTATTTGAAAAGTGCCCTAATTAATTACCCTAAGAGGGGTCTTGCAAAATGTCAAAGGTCGATGGGTGTCCAGTGTGTCCTGGTATTGACCTAATCCAATCAGCCCAGAGTTTTACCCCAAGAAAGGTCGTGGACCACACCGGGCTGCGACCCTAAAGTAGCTCCTGATGTAGGGCATAAAAACTTTGAAAAGGGCGCTTAATGAAATGGTAGTTTAAAAGCAAAATGGACATACGGCCTTTATGCTCCTGCACAAGGTAACAAAAAGGTTCAAAGAGTCCTCGGAAACTAATAGCCTCTCCAATTTCAGGGTGGTGGTACCCTGATGGAACAGATGCGAAGGAGCTACAGCATGAGCGACCTCGCTGCCGAGCTGCCGGAGGCCCCAGCCAACCCGAGGAGGACCGCCACCCTGAGCGAAGGTGACGAATCGTTCAACATCGGTAAGAAATCCGTTGCATGCCTCCT
The DNA here is from genome assembly GCA_034695085.1 of Cylindroiulus punctatus. Taxonomy (NCBI): domain Eukaryota; kingdom Metazoa; phylum Arthropoda; class Diplopoda; order Julida; family Julidae; genus Cylindroiulus; species Cylindroiulus punctatus. Next base: position 5,823 of record JAQFYZ010005040.1, read on the forward strand.
CACGCGCATCATGTGTTGCCTTCAATCCCACCTGTAGTTCCAGAGGAGGTACTTCGCAGCGGGCCCGTCCCCACAGAGGCCACAGACGCCATGGACACAGGCTCAGTGTACACCGTGGATGACAGCGACCCGGAAGATAGTCCTACGCTCAGGTACTCGTGTGGCAAAACCGCCGACTTGAAAACGTTGCGGACCATTGGTTATTGGTTATGACACGTTGGTTATTGCAGTTCGGGCTACAGCAGCGCCAGCGCAGTCAGCGGCCCCAAGTCCTCCAAGAGCGAATCCACAGCCCCGAAGCGCACCTCCACGCGGACGACCAGGAGCGGCCCAGCCGTCGACCGGCCCCGCGCAAAGAAGGACCCCAGCCCCGAGGTGCGTTGTCCGGACACGGCTGCGAGGCCCAGAGATTCCCCCGGGAGTCATCTTACGTTGTCCTCTTTCCAGATCACGGACGGCTATGCCACCCTGCCACGGACCGCCAAGAAGACCCGAAAGAGGGTGATCAAGGCTCCGACTTCGGAACTGGAGTGATGCCAGGGGGCGCCGTACTAAGAAACCACGAGACTTGCTCGAGCCAAGCCCGGCGGGTTTCTGCCATTTTGTCTCGTCGGAGGCGGGACTGTCCCAGACTGTTCCGGACGGAACGGTTTCGGACGTCGTGTTCCCGCTCAGTGTTTTATCCTGTTTTCAACCCCTTAAAAATGCTCATAACGTATCATCCGTGATATTCGGCCGAATGGGGCCATAGTGATAGACTGGAATGTTCTCGCCTCTGTACGCATCCGTCCGCATGTTGCTTCAACGGTCGCCCGCTGCTGGGGTGCCGCAGAATGCCAAACGAGCTGGTCAGATTGTCCTTATTTATGCAGCAAGCTCCCATAATGCATCAGCGTCTTCCCAGATATTCCGTCCACGAGCCAAGCACCAAGCGCCGACCAATCACGATCCGCAACACCCACCAACATTCCAAAACTGCGCGTTCTGCGCCCAGGACCTTCGAAGACCACACGGGGTGAGATCTGCGAGTCACGGCAGGTGGGAGCGAGCTTAGCGCGTGCAAGACGGCCCGCTGCGAGGATATTGTATATTTTTAAAGTTGTTGCAATAAAGCGTGTTTTTTTTCAACTTGCATATCTGTTTTGTCATCAAGTTCCTGAGTATTGGAATGGCATCAGCAGCTAAGGGCCCACCGAAGGGAAGTTACCCTCATGGCTGATGTGGCTGCATGTGTACTAGTGTATTATGTTTGAGGCTGGCGGTAATGAGATAGGTCTGGGGCATGGTTCTACGTGTGTGGTCATTGAGCTGTGTCAAGTACAAAAGCATAATGTCGGATATCCTGAAAGCGAAGTCTATCTGGCACCACTGTTGGGTTATTTTGATTGATTAGTTTGAGAAAGACTGCATCAGATGCCCTTTGCATAGGACAACTGATCACTTCCATAAAACCAATAGCTTATTTTCTTCACAATGCTGTACTTACCATGAAAAGCTGATGCGATCATCCACAGCAGATGCTTGCCAGTCATGTCTTAAAACGCCGCAAGACTTCTTTATAAGCTGCCAGGACCTCAGCGGCAGTTGGTCTGCGACCGGGATCCACAGCCTTGCACCTTTTGTGGATGCCGAAGAGGTGAAACATCAGCAGGTCCTCATCCTTCGCCCCAGTCAAGAAGTAGCCGCACACATCGGGGATCTTCCAAACGTCCGTTCTGTGGTCATAGCGGGGCGCAGGCCCCTGGCTGTTCCAGCGTTGCTCTGGTGCCACGAACTCTCCATTGAGTGGCCGGTCGCCGCATCGGACCAGGGTGTCAGTGACAATCGGCAGGGCGTCCACGTCGGTGAGTCGCAGCCGCAGGTCGTCGGTCAGCAGATACTGCTGCAGGGTCTTTGCAAGGGAGCTGGAGTCGCACATGACCCTTGGCCCGTTGGCGTGCAGCCACCGCAGGATATCCACGTAGTCGGCGCACAGCTGCAGCCTGGTGGTCAGGCTGTCGTGGTGACCGAGATGTTCAAGGGCCAGCGCAGCGCTGCCCATTTGGTGGTACTCTGTCACCAGGACCAGGGGCTCGTGGCAGAAGCCCACCAGCTGCACGAGCCACTCGTTAGGGCCTAGTGCCACCAGGTTGTCCAGCCCACACTCGAAGTCGTCGCGGTAAAGGACCACGCTGTCCGTGGTAGCTGGCGTGGCCACGGCAACGGGATGGTCATTCCAGAAGCCTAGACGAACCTGAACATGACAAAAGACATGGTAAGAATGACGATATTATGCGATGATCAGAAGTATGAATGTCAACACCCTGCAGTGACTAATAGCATGAATGTCAATACCATGGCATGCAGTGACCAGAAGTGTGAATATAAATATCATGATGCAGTGACCCTAATTATGAATGTCAATATCACGCAATGACCAATAGTATACCAATAGTGCACACCATAGCATGCAGTGACCAGAAGTAGAAATGTCAATATCGTGATGCAGTGCACTGACGATAAATAGGAATGGCAATACCATGATGCAGCGACCAATAGACTGTAGCTTGAATGTCAATGCCATGTTGTGAGAAATAGTATGAATGTAAATAGCATGCAGTGTCCATAAGTATGAAAGGCAATAACATGGCATGAATTAACCAGAAATATGAATGCTAATACCATTCAGGGCCAAAACTGTAGCGAGAATGTCAATTCCATGCCTTGGCGAATATTGCAGCATGAATTTGAGTAAAATGCAGTGACCACAACTGTAGTATGAATGTAAATACTATGCAGTATACATACATGTAACTAAAAGTATGGATGTCAAGACCATTCAGTGGACAAAACTGCAGTATGAATGTCAATACTATGCAGTAACCAGAAGTATGAATGTCAATACCATGCAGTGACCAATAGCATGAATGTCAAATCCATTCAGTGGCAAAACTGTAGTATGAATGTCAATATCATGTTGTAACCAATAGTATGAATGTCAAAGCCATTTTGACCAAAACTGTAGTGTGAATGCGAGAATCATGCAGTTTCCAAAACTGTAGTATGAATGTCAATATCATGGCGTATCAGAAGTATGAATGTAAATACCATGCAGTATACAATGTACATAACTAAAAGTATGGATGTCAAGACCATTCAGTGGACAAAACTGCAGTATAAATGTCAATACCATGTTGTAACCAGAAGTATGAATGTCAATATCACGTTGTAACCAGAAGTATGAATGTAAATACCATGCAGTATACAATGTACATAACTAAAAGTATGGATGTCAAGACCATTTAGTGGACAAAACTGCAGTATGAACGTCAATACCATGTTGTAACCAGAAGTATGAATGTCAATACCACGCAGTGACCAATAGCATGAATGTCAAATGTGTGAATGCGAGAATCATGCAATGTCCAAAACTGTGTATACTTCAACACCATGCAGTATTCAGAAGTAAGAATGTCAATTATGCCAGAAGTATGAATGAGTGTTGAAATCAAAGGCTAGTGAAAGCAGGGGTCGCCCATAAATGGTGACTTTTACGGACGTTCCCAGAACCTAACCCTTGCCAGTGCAGCCTTCAGCCCAAATCCCCAGAATCTTGCAAATACAATAAAACTCACCTGTTTCACGGCGCCGCCTCCAATGACCTGCCCAACGTCAATTTTGTCGATTTCGTCGCAGGTGAGCCAGGGGACGCAAGCGTCCATGGCCGTCATGCCGAAGGTCCCGTTGGAACACCTCGGGCGACAGGCCGGCGTCCCCGACCGAAAATCTCGCCAGCAAACAACGCTTTTGTCGCCTCCGAACAGAGCCAGACACGCGGCTCCCACTAGGAGGGCAGCGGCAGCCGGTAGCACGACCTTTAGCCCCTCCAAAGTCGGAATTTTCTCTGGAATTCCAACGTGCATGGATTTCGAAGCGGGCGCCGCCATCTTGGATTGACGAACAGGGGCAGCTCATAAACCCAGGCCGTTACCATGGAAACGGCTGGCTTAGGGCGGAAAGGGCAATCCATAAAAGCAAAAAAACGAGCCCATACATGTTCTGAAAATGGCATTTTGGGCCAATTTCAGGGTGAAATGTTCATCCCAAAGCGTCGGTTTCGTCCATTTTTCGTGGAGAGCATTCTACACCCAAATACCTGTACTATTCGCAAAAAACCCGGTTGTTTTATCACCATCAGCGCGCAGCATTGCAATTTGAATAACATATACAGTAGAACCTGTCTAACTCAATACTGTGTAAACTTATAACCTCCATAACCTAATATCAGAGGCCGGTCCCG
>JAQFYZ010005041.1:0-10100 GCA_034695085.1 Cylindroiulus punctatus
CTTTATTTATTTATTAAAGCAAAAGTACGGAACAAATTTTGCATGGTTTTGCATGGTGGAAATATTATGCAGGGTGTGCGAAAATTACCACGCATTTTCAATGGCCCTTTCGATCAGCCTTAATGTAAAGTGTCTATTTTGACATTGGACAACACAGCAAATGTCTGCTTACCTGGGAGGGGATACATCACAAGCAGTTTCCAAAATTCAAAAACTGTAGACATTCCTGCACTCCGAATCTCACATCGTCTCACTTTGTTTTATCCTTTGCAAGCCCAGCTAAGATTCTTCATTAGAGGTTATAAATTCAGTTTTTCGAACTTGCCAAATCTTCAGGTTCGCTGGGTGGCCGAGTGCATGACAGTGGTGGGAGCCGTCATCTACTTGATCGGAGCCGGTCGCGAGGCCACGTTTTTGGGCTACCAAATGTTCGTGCAAAATCTGGTGAGCTTCTGAGCCCTCGTGAGGCTACCTTTGAGCGTTACTTTCACTAATCGTTTAGTTTTTCAGATGACTGTACCCTCCAGGGTCCTGTTCCTTTTCTCCTGTACACTGATTGGCATCATGGTTCCTTTGCGGGCGACGTGCAGCTACTCGGCCGAGGACATCGTGGCCGTGCTGGCCATGCTGACCACCGCGCCCTACTTTCTGTTCTTCTGCAGGTGAAATAAACTTAAACTCCTGCGAAAAAACGGCAAAAAACCGCCGATTTTTGCCCGAAAACCATCATCCACCGAAAGCAAGATGGCGTCTCTCTGAATGTTCGAAAATGGCGGCTGGTTTCGCATTCCACACGGCGCTGCTACTAAAGCGCTGTCTGGCCTAAGCTGCTCTGTATGCATTTTTCGCTAAGAAACACTCGAAATAATCGCCGATAATATTAATTGGAGAAATTGGGTTTAGTTAAATTTCACGAGAATTGAGCCAGGAAGCAAAATTCTGTATTGAAATACTGAGTTACCCAATGAGAGGAGTAAAATTTCATTTCAAATGCTCCACTGGCGGGGGAAGGCCATAAATTACAGTGGGGGCAAGTCATAATTTTACAAGGCAAAGCCAGAAATTTTGAAATTTTGAAAAACATTTGAAATTTACTTGCCCGCAACATAAAGCAGAAAATACTCTAGTACTAAAAATTACGTCGGGTTATGATCTCGTTGTGATATTCCTCTAGTAATGTTATTTAACTTTTTTTACATCTTTGGGGGAGGGGGTCAGTAAATCACAAAAAGTGCTGACATGAACACAAACTACAAAATTCTGAAAATGGGTTACGATTTTGACGTTCCAGGGGCTTCAAAATGGTGGGTCCTTTCGTGGTCATGATTTACCGGATGATCCAGGGCGATCTGATACGCTTCGTCACCATTTATCTTGTCTTCGTGCTTGGATTTTCTCAAGGTATGAACATTTTTGCACCATTTTGTCCTACGGCGGTCACAACATTTCCTGGCTTTTTTCCAGCATTCTTCATCATTTTCCAGTCGCACAACAACGACAAGGGCAACAACTACTTCGAGGACCCCATCCAGAGCATACTTGCCATGTTTATCATGTCCCTGCAGGAGTTCGGGGACATCTACAATGAGTTTGACAACACTCAGCTTCCGGCCTTGGCCAAGGTGAGGTGCGGTCAGCAAATTCGATGAAACTTGATTATTTTTGACAATTTCTGGTTTTCCCTCCAAGTTCCTGTTCATTATCTACATGGCCCTGGTGGCCATCTTGCTGATCAACATGCTCATCGCCATGATGGGCAACACGTACCAGATCATCGCGGAGGCGAGGAACGAGTGGCAGCGACAGGTGAGGAAAACTTGCATTAAGACCCGAGCTGAAGATTCCCAGTGGCTCGGATTCTGACTCTTCCTTGTTCGGAGTTACAGTGGGCTCGGATCGTGCTGGTCATCGAGCGCGGGGTCAGCCCTCAGGAGCGGCTGAATCGCCAGCGGCTATACTCGCAGCCAATGGCAGATGGACGCCTGGCCCTGGTCCTCAAGCACCAAATGACGGTAGGTCTAAGCACTGTAGGCATCAATATAAAGTGAAAATAAGAGTAGATCTTTACTTGAACATTTGTGTTTACCTGAAAATTAGACCAGTCCTTGAAAATGTGTTATTTCGTGAAAAGCTTTTCATTGCTTTTACAGGAAGAGGACCTCGAGGAACTGAAGGAGATTCGGGAGATGAAGGCCAACCATCTGAAGAATGTCCAGCGTCGGAAGAAGGGCAAGAACTTCATGTCTTCGGAGCCGGACAGTCCGCAGAAGCGGGGCAGCCAGGCCGACATCGCTCCATTGCTCGGTTAAGGCCCAAAAGCGCCATCGGGAACCACTTGAAAAGGCGCAAATTCCAGGATTGCCGTCGTGTCATCCGCTTCCGCCACTCGTCATTTACCATGTAAAGGGCCTGCCTAGCGCTGCTTGTTATCGCGCAGAATAAAATAATTAAATGTTTTAATGACACAGTTCCACCAGACTCCTGGGGACATGTGATGCCGCATGTTCCTTATGTAACCCATTCCATATCCAGTTCTGATATGCAGGGTCTCCGCAAAATAATGGTTGGGTTATGATCGTTACTAACGGGGAAACTAAAGTGTGAAAGGTGGTAAATTCATTCGGTACTTGCTCTGTAACTTAAGCTCACGTTCTGAAAAACAACTTGTTTGTCACATGGCCGTAAAATGCGAATAACAAATAAACCAAAATAAAGTTTAATTTTTAAGTTGATCATAACAATGATAACATCACCATTGTTTTTCTTAAACCCTGCGTTAGACAGGCTTAGAAAGACTGAATAGGTCTCGTGCAATTGACTACCCCTGTGTGTGACGATCAATGAGATCGAACCAAAATAAAGATTAGTTTTAAGTTATCATCAATCGTAACCCCACCATTGTTTTCCGTAAGCCCTGTATTAGAAAGGCTTCGAAAGGATAGATAGGTCGCATGCAATTGACTGACTTGAGTAACGAGCGATAAGATCGTGTTCTAAGTGTGGAGAATGCACGGTTATCCAGGGAGGTGCTTAAACTTTAAAGCGTTTATTAAATACCTACAGTTAATTTCATCCCTGCTTTCAGCGGGGCATTAAATAATTTAGTGGTGTTAACGGGCCTTCCGGCCAATCGAGTGGATTTTGTGCTTCCGTTTGGGCTGCATCGCATCCCTAACAATTTTCAGGGGCTGCATGATTGGGGGTGGAATGGGCGATTCGAATTCCATGTCTCTCTGTGCAGTGCACTCTGGTCGAGGCTCCAGCTCAACACCAGGAGAAGAACGGCACGCTCTTCTGGAAACTCTGAGTGAAGCTGTCGCCGGTGGACAGCCGCACGTGGTTAGGGCCAAAGCCGTCAGTGCTGCTGCGCTCCACGGTCAGCACGGGCAGCTGGACCAGTTGAACAGGCGACTTTCCGTCCTTCATGGCCTGGGTCAGATTCAGGATCTGGCCTCGCATCACGGACATCTGCTTGTCGAATAATCTGCTGTCAAATCCCCTGTCGGTCTTCGGAGGAGAAGAAAACATTGTTAGGGAGTGTTTTCAAAAGTTGTGTTTTGTCCAACTAATCGCTTTTGTAAATTCCTGACATTTCTGCTGATAATTTACTGCCTACCTTGAATAATTCCTTGAGGTCCTCTACGAGGTCCTGGACGAAGTTCTGGTCGGATATCTGCGGCATGATGAGCTCGCGGATCTTTTGCGAGAAGGGCAGCCTGGCCTGCGGCAGCCAAGCCCAATAGTAGGGATCTAGCCAGAGTAAAGATCAGAAGAAAAACTTAATGAACAATTTTTTAGAATCCATCATCACCATCGATATACATAATTGGCAAGTGTCCGTGTATGTCCGTTACAACTGTTTTCTAGGAAACAATCTTGGTCCATAAAAAATGATCTACAAATCTATGACCTTGAATATGACCAGTTATCAAAAACGTATAAAAAGTCTATTGTCGTAAAATTTTTCTGACTGATTATGAACAAACTGGTCAGCTTGACCCTCAGGCCAATCCCGATTACGAACGTCCACAGAAATATTACATCTGCCATAACCTATTACCTTATATTCGAAAAGTATCGAACACGTTTAAAAAATTTCATTTCTTAGAAACATTCTGACATAGTTGCACGTTTATCTTGGTGAATTTAACCCTCAGGTCACCGTAGGTCAGGTGACCGTTGAAATTCGACCTCCTTGCCCAATGATCAAGCTTATGATTTTATATGATTTTAAGCATAAAAAGTTTGGCCTTTCGTGGTATCTTTCCGACAGATCATGGCCAATCCTAATTGTTCAACATGACCCTAAGTTCATCCCGATTTTGTTAATCCTTATAAAAATGACCTATGACCTAACATTTAACAAGTTAGGCAAAAACGTGGACACTGTAAAATTTCCCTGAACAATTCCGATCCATACAAACTAGACCTCCATGACCACCTAGTAGTCAAATAAAATTGGACCAGCACTCACATGCCCGCCAGGAGTCCGGGTGCTTGAAAGGGAATGCCAGGCCATTATCAATCGCAGCAATCTTGATCTCGGGTGACTTCACGAGGCTCCACTCCTGCGAGAAAATGGAGAGCTTAGTCGATTTTGGAAGTAAAGGACAGTAAAAGAGTGGATGTTTATGTCCCTCGCGAAAAAAATCACCTCGGGCTCGTTGGAGCTGCTGCTCTCCAAGTCCGGTCTGTCGTATTTCACCAGCCAATTGTCGTTGCCCCGATCTGCACAAACACACACTCTTAGAAAATACTTTGGAGTGTTCGCTGCAAAATGACCAGACTCACCAGTGTTCCTGATGATGTAGTCGAGGACGACGAGCTTCTCGAACTCGAACTGGAATGCATCCTGCGTGGACTTGGGAAGCTGCTCGGACTCGAAGCTCCGCAGCCACTGCTCGGCGTCCTTGTAGCCGAGCACGTAGAGCTGGAATGAACCGGTCTAGCGGGGAAACCGAGAGTCGGGTCAGATCGTGCGGACAGGTCCGCAAGGGTTGACGAGCGAGCAATGGCTTACCTTTGGTGGCAGTCCGATGCGGTGGAAGTGGCGTCCGACGCTTGGCAACTGCTCGGAGAGGTTGCGCTTGACGGTGGCCTTGGCCCGGTCGATGGCTAGGTAGTTGAAGGTCTCACTCACTAGGTTTACCACCTGCAACCGAGACGTAAAATCGAGGAATTAGTTGATGATCAGAAAATTTAAAAATTAGAAACCCACTCGCAAGCACAAAAATGGTTATGGGCCTGTGGCCGTTTTAAAGGCAAATCTTTTCGAATGTGTCAAAAGACTTGCATGCATACCGGTAACTATTTTTCGAACAATAATTGCTCCTTGCAAAGAGCTGCGTGTGGAGCAGCGCCATCTGTGCTCAAATAACAGGTGAACAATATTCGGATCTCCGTGCACTAGGCTACTGATTCATATTAGTACTGTGCAAATGGGATCCTTACGATTTAAGGTAGCATTGTGAAAATTCACCATTTATTTGCCCAACCACTGTTTTATCATATCAATAATAAACCCGAATTCTCAAATCAGTACCCGTTATAATTCGTAGACTACTTTTCAATAATTTCCCTGACATTTTTGTTGAAGGCTGATGATGACATAATTGTATTAGATTAATATTAATATTTTTTTCGAAAAACAGATCTCAAAGATAAATCGATTATCAATGCCCGTTGTAATCAACTTTTCTTGAGAATTTGTAAGAAATGGTGACAAAAATGATAGTTTTAATGAATATAACGGGTGTTAGAGTTAGGTAAGCTGAACTAATTTCGAGGGATAGCTATGTATCCTTCAACAGTCAAGATGTACCCAATGGCCCACATACCCATGGTTGGGGACCAAGGGCCTAGACAACCAGCAGTCTTGACCTTCGATGGCATTGCCTTACTTTTATGATAAAAACCCAAAATAAAAGTGTCGGTGATGTGGAAACCGCAACGTCATGAAAGCGGTGAGGCCAAACATGTCCGATATCAAGTGTAGATAAGGCAGATCAGACAACAAAGTTTCACAAACGTTGCTGCACAAATAGAAAAAGGACCGAAAACACATGCAAGGAATAATAAGAATGCGTGCAACAAACATTCAAAACACATAACACTAGCATCAAATGGGAAAGTTTATGACGTCACAACATAAAGATAAAACAAACGGCGCACTTCGGTGCATGCAAACAAACACGAGCCGATCAGACCTATGCCTAGAACACAGGTGTTAATAAACATATAAATCGTGGCGCATGATAAGGACGTGCTGTGCACAAAGTCAACGACACCATTTGTCAAGCGCACCAACACAGGCGAATTGACAAATTTTGGTTCGGAAATTTCGAGATTGACAAGAGTAAAATCATGAGCCAATCGTTGCCACGATCAAAAGTGTGCAACCATGAGTTTTGGATTCAATGAACACTACATCTACGGTTACGTGCGCAGACATTGTACATTCACGTTTTCAAATTGTTCAAAACCACTGGACCTACAATATTCATGCACGCAACCATCAACATGTATTTGACAAACAGTCAAAGCTGACGCCTCACCCTTGTCTTTGGGACTATGTTCAGTTTCAGCTTCTGGTCGACGAGACTAGCGCCGGCTTCGGACAGGTATCCCTGGTTGGGGACTAGGCAGCTCCTCCCGAAGCAGCAGGGGCAGCACCACTTGTGCATCCATTTCGTCCACTTGGGGTTCAGGCGGCCGTACGGCTCCTCATCTTTGGGTTTGAATACTCCGATAATTTTCTAGGAGAAAAATGAAGCAAGAATGCGTAAAACCTTTCGGAAAGTGTGCACCAATCTGAATGAGCCAACCTCAAAGTGCCACTTAATACAAAGTAAAACTAACTGGCAATGAGCAGAAAAGCAGATTATGAGAAAGGAAGGTTGGAGAAAAGGGGTGGGAAAAAGTCAAATCTGTTTTCGTAACTACATCAGACCTAGTTATGATCCTGCAACAACTTGTCAGTTTAAATCAAGTATTGATGCCAGAAAAGCTTCGGTCATGATCAGCCCCCAAAAGGGGGACTGATTCGTATGTTTGTAGGATAATTTAATCAGCTATTAGGAGGTAAACAGATAGGTTCAAAAGATTTTTATTTGCGAATAGCAGGCTTAGGACTGGCCACGATTTGTCGAACACTGAAATATGGACAATGCCATGTCAGAATTCATGACTGCAAGTTAGTTTACCAAGTTCCAAACAATTCGTACCACCGATTCGAAGATTTGTAGGAAAACCTCAACCAGAAATTATGCAGTACATCACAGATAATCTGACACAGCTTTTCTGGAATTGGCAAACCAAAGCCAGAGCGAGACCACTACAGGTGATGGTGCAACGTGGCATTTTGGTCAATAACGCATGTACCATCAATTTCAACAAATGCCTAGAATACTGTTTAATTCACGATGGCAGCATGTGGCTGAAATCCCAAAACGACCAATTCATCGTGCTGCAAGGGGACTGTCACCATTCTGGAGACTAGGCCTACTGGCTGTTCTGCACTTTGGTGGCTTTATCTCTTTTATAATTATTCCCCTACAGAAATGTTGACAGATCAGGTAACAAGTACTGACATGTGACGAACATTGCTTGTCAACATGTCTGTAAGGCTAATGTTTAGGGGAACTATACTGCATTGCCAGCAGAACGGGATCGGGCGAAAACACGAGAACGCCGTTCAGGATAGCTGACCGGGGAATCGAACCTGGGTCTCCTGACCGCAATGCGGGATCGATACCATTACATGTAATTGATGCACCAAACCTTGGCAGCAAGTGTTAGAAATTAACACAGAAAACGGAAAAGAACAATGTGCCGCAAGGGGCAGCCATCGTTGCTGCAAGCAAACTGTCTTCTACATAAAGTCGGCCCACCATAAACCTACGACAGTTGGTGTGTAGCTAGGCTACTGTCTGGCTGATTCGCCTTTGGTTTGTTGGTTCACTTATTTGCCACACTCTAGTAAAATATATAGTATAATATAATCAGACAGTTGGTACAGTGCAGTATATGTGGCAGGAGCCTGCTGGGTGATCAGGTCACCACTAACGCACACCTCTTTAAGAATGGGCCTAAGTCGCAACCGTTTAGAGTCGTGACAAGATGCCCCAGTTTGTTGCAGTACTGTAGTGATCTCAGTAGGAAGTGCCTGCCACACACGTTCAACTCTGTTGCTCAAGAAATGAAAACTGCAATCCAGGCGGCATGGTTGTGGTAGCAGTTTGAGGCCCATGCCAGCTCGCGTGTTGCATCTAGGGGCCACTGTAACAAAATTGGTCGCATGGAAGGTGGGATAAACCACGGAGCATATCGAAGAACAGAGACAGGTTCTGTTTGAGGCGCCGCAGCTCCAGTGGTTCAAGCACGAGGGCCTTTAGTCGGTCGGGGTATGAGGGCCTATGCAGTCCAAATACGTTGCTATACTTTCCAAATACTTTGCTATACATGTAACGATCCGAGCAAAATTCAGACCTTATTGCCTCAACATTTGCAAGAAGGTCTGCATTTTGCTTTTGGTGGGATAAACCATAGAACATATCGAAGAACAGAGACAGGTTCTGTTTGAGGCGCCGCAGCTCCAGTGGTTCAAGCACGAGGGCCTTTAGTCGGTGGGGGTATGAGGGCCTATGCAGTCCAAATACGTTGCTATACTTTCCAAATACTCCAAATTCTTTGCTATACATGTAACGAACCGAGCAAAATTCAGACTTTATTGCCTCAACATTTGCAAGAAGGTCTGCATTTTGCTTTTGGTGGGATAAACCATAGAACATATCGAAGAAGAGAGACAGGTTCTGTTTGAGGTGCCGCAGCACCAGTGGTTAAAGCACGAGGGCCTTTAGTCGGTCGGGGTATGCGGGCCTATGCAGTCCAAATACGTTGCTATACTATCCAACTACTCCAAATACTTTGCTATACATGTAACGAACCGAGCCAAATTCAGACCTTATTGCCTCAACATTTGCAAGAAGGTCTGCATTTCGCTCGTTTGAGGGTTCATTCGCACATGACAGCAGTCACAAAAGCGCAGCATAGCCGTGCCACCTACAATGAAGGGAAGCAATCACATTTTACGACAGAAAAAAAATGCAACTCATGAGGGGCTCGAACCCAGGCCTCCCAGCCGAGAGCTGGCAGCCTCGGCAGGTCGTTTCGAGGGCGAGAGGCATAGTAGGAGGTTGAAAATCTGGCAACTGGGTGGCACATCTCGGGCAGGGACCTAAGTGCCCATCTCAGAAGACCTACCCTTTCCGTGTTCTTGACGAAGTAGCTGCCGCTGGAGCCCTGCGATATCCGGTCCGGGTAGATGGCATTGCCGATGGCGAGCTCGGCGTCCCGGACAATCTGCGAGAACTGCGGGTCGTCCGGGAAGCTGTTGCAGTGGCAGAGGCACTCCTGATCCATGCGTCGGTTGAGCAGGGGCTGGGACTCGCGGGCCGAGTTGCGAAGGGCCTGCAGCTGGTGGTTGGGGCCGAAGGTGACGTCTGGCAGGTCGTCTAGTGATCGCGGGCCATCGTGGTCGCTGTCGGCGGCGGTCAGCAGCGGTTCATGCAGGGTCTCGCTCGAGGACATTTAAGGGCGCCTCGCATCCGATTGGGGCCGAAAAAACGCGAGATTTCTACATGAAAATGGCCAGGACCAGCGCTCCCTGTTTCACGGAAAAAATAGAACGGTTGTTGCCTAATGCTCACGTGAGACGCCGTGCTGCCAGACGCGACCGGGGCGATGTCCCTATCTCCTTCGGGAAAATCCCCGGGCGCCATCTTGGGACTCGCGCCTCGCCATTGATTCGGGCATATTGTCATGCATCCCTATTAAAAATCTTTCTACATAATTCCGCAGAATTTTTTCTGCAGATGTCTACGCAGAATTCTGCATAAAATTGATACCTTTTAATGCGGATTAAATGGTGCATAACTATTTCTGCAAAGTTAATTCTGCAGAAAATGATATGTAGAATAAATTGTGCATGCATATTGCTGCAGAATTTTTTCTGCAGATGTCTACGCAGAATTCTGCATAAAATTGATACCTTTTTATGCAGATTAAATGGTGCATAACTATTTCTGCGAAGTTAATTCTGC
>JAQFYZ010005042.1:0-10100 GCA_034695085.1 Cylindroiulus punctatus
CCTAACCTAACCTAACCTAACCTAACCTAACCTACCCTAACATAATATGTAGTTCCGTTAATGGACAAGTACCAATTAGAATAAAATGTAACATTTTTCCAGATACAGTATCTTTTGTGAGAATTTTGATGAACTAAGAGTCAATTGCATAACATTTGAATGGGACAAATGCGATATTTGTATGTGATAAAATGTGACAAATTCTTGGATGTGACAAAATGTGACAAATTCTTGGATGTGACAAAATGTGACAAATTCTTGGATGTGACAAAATGGGACAAATTCTTGGATGTGACAAAATGTGCCAAAATATGACTAGCTGGCCACATGCCTGATATTCTCATTCTCGGAATATGGGCAATGCAGCATTTGATGCCGAAGAGGCAACTTGTTGACCATTTGCTGCAGCAGCATGAATGCTGCTCAAGAATTTCCGTTTGCGCTGCAGTTAAATTGGCCAAGTCTGTACTAAAATAAATTCTTGCCATGCAGAAGTGAGGTGGAACTAATGACCAATTTGCTATTCATCTGAAACGAACTGCAATGCGGTTTTCATGTACATGTATTTGTTGGCGCGCAGCTACATGTATAACAGCATTTCACTTCAACCACATTGTCAGTATATCATCCACCAAATTCCTACTGTAGGTCGGCGTGGATTTTCAATGTATTGATTCGTATGATGAAGCACATTTTAATTTCGTCACACGTTGAAATCTGAAATGCCTGTGGTATGGCAGACTGATCTGCTACAAAAATAGCTTTTGGATTCAGTTAGATGAATGCTTATTCTGTTTTGTTATTCTATAAATTTTACAAAGGCTGCTTCAGTGATGCAATGTGGTTTAGCGGAGTAATATCAGTCAGATCATTCAAAAAGATGTCACCCCTCTCTATAAAAGTTGCTTAACTGTGCAGATCTGGAAAGTGATATAATGACAGTGTAGCAAGTCATGAACGATGTATCCAGGGGTGTCATCAGACTTGCCTTGAACCGTTCTACCAAGGTAATTCAAAATGTATTTCGCAACCTAGTAAAGTTAGAAAGTTATAGTTCCAATTTGAAAGTAATTGCTTGGGATGACGAAATTACAGTTTGATAAAATTGGTTCGCTTAATACTAGGAAACGTTTCTGTGAATTTTAAATTTCTTTTACATTGCAGTGCAGCCACCCGGCCGCCCTTATGGGTACCAATTCTCAGAAAACTTTATTCCAGGATTGGTATGAAAGTCTTGAATTGTACATATCAATAACAGAATTGGATTGTGCACTGCCATGTAGTTTTACAACCCCAATGTTGATCACGCATGCGCACCAAAGCTGTTATTTCAGAAATCCGAAATAAATTCACGGAAACGTTTCCTGGTACTAAATTAACCGTTTAGGCTAAAATTTCATTTAATATTTCCTTTAAGCTGACTTCATTCAGAACTTTCTAATTGGAACTAGTGTTGCTCGTTTAGATTAATTTTGAATGACTATCAAAGAATCAAAGACATTATCATTTTTGCCAAATTCCTATTTTATAAAAAAAAAATTGTTTTTGAGCAAATTTTAGGAAGTGGAACTGTAGGAAGTACACTGTATGTCCTATGGGATTTGTGTGAACCACACCACACAACTAGCAAGAGTGGAACCTTCGTACTGCCTCATATGGTGAGCAACAGTGGGGCACTCAGCCAACCTGTTGGGATCTGACCCAATTAAATCGTACTTTAATTAGAGCCTAAGTGTTTAATGAAACGGATTGCGGGGATCCGACACGCATTCTTGTAACACTGTTTCACTCGTAATTAATTTTCGGCTGCTGTTAGGATTTTTTCTTTCGAGCAGAACAAACAGCATCTTCTCATCCAATTAAAAACTGTTTCATAAATCATGGTTGGGCCCTGGCTGTGCCGCAGGCAAAATATCATTTCTTCATGTCCCGGTAACAATGTCAGACCCTGGCTTCTGTGTACAGTTATATGTTGTTCCCATGAAAACCCTTGACAGGGTTTATACGCACCTGGAAAGTCAGGGAAAGTCAGGGAGAGTCAGGGAAAACTATGATGTTTGCTGGTAAATCAGTCAGTTTCAGGTCAATTTATATAGTCTGTTACACCTCCCTTCTCCCTGAAATATTGGAGAAATCCACAATATCGCTATGCAAAAAGATCTTGGTTTATTCTGCAATAACCACCTAACCCCCTCTTTTTTCCCAATGATTTCCAAAAATTTACTAGCTTCCCCCTCTTGTCCACACTAAAATTACATGGCCCGTGCCCATATTGTCGTAACTTGAACATTTCCAAAATCGGTCAATTTTTTCCATTTGTTTGCCAAAAAAAAAATGCAAATACCAGCTCATTTGTTTGCAAAATTTTGGCAAAAACTGGTTCACTATTTTGTATTTTTTTTTTGCAAAATTTTTCCAAAATCAATCAATGTTTTCCATTTGTTCGCAAAAAATTGCAAATACCAGTTTATTTGTTTGCAAAATTTAGGCAAAAACCGGTTCACTATTTTGAATTTTTTTACCAAAATCGGTTAATTTTTTCCATTTATATACAAAAAATTGCAAATACCAGCTCATTTGTTTGCAAAAAACGGTTCATTTTTTTTGCATTATTTTGCAAAATTATTCCAAAATCGGTAATTAATTTTTTCCATTTATTTGCAAAAAAATTGCAATTACATGTATTGCGATTATTCCATCTAATAGTTTACGAGTAATTTTACATTATACATGTGAAAAGTCTAAAAAACACCCTGTATTTTTACACAATTTTAAAGTCAGGGAAATTTACTCAGGGAAAGTCAGGGAGATAACTTTGTAAATTTGAGTATGAACCCTGCTTGAAGTGAGTTGCTCGATTTAGCATCGTTTTACTTTACCAAAATTGCGTCTCGTCTTCTCGGTACTGGCAGTGAAGATTGCCAATTAAATCCCATCAAGAAAGCGCTTCTTTGATTCCAATCTTATTCGAGTAGTCATTAAGATTAAAATAAAGTTGTCGTTTGGAACATGATCCCACTTCTTTTGCAGTTAAATGAGTTGTAGCCATGGGTGCAAAATGTCGTCTACGTATCATCAAAAGGCAAAACAAGTATAAAAAAATTCTGGCTAAGTCGATGGTTTTCACCCTGCTTAATAACCGAAATTAGACGAGGATTGTATAACCGGTGCTGCCATCCGATTCCCCCAATGGCAACTCGCTCTTGCTAATCTCAAGTTAGCCTTGGCTGTGGCGCAATCCCCATTTGACGTTAATAAATTTCGCCCACTCTTTGTATTGCCGAATGAGCATCCCAGTAAAATACTGCAGAGATGTACTCGGAGCTTAAAATGGATGCTGAATTAACTGCCTTAATGCAATTTACCAATGAAACCTAATGGAATCACGGGGTAATGATATCCTAGTCCAACACAACTCGAGGCGATATACAGTTTGTTTAATTATGTGAAATGTGTGGAACATCTCTGTATTTGGGCTTTTAGGAATGGCTTCTGAGTGCCTCGGTTTGTGGCGTTTTTCACTACTAATTTGGGTAATGGATGCCCTGGATGATATGGTAGTCGAAAATTGTCATTCGGAAACCTGGCATGAGTAAATGAAAGAATTCTTGCTTGAAATGGTCTCGATCATTTTTATGCTGAAAACATGTTCTAGCGTTTAATTCCTGAGAAAGACATGTGTTGGAGGTGAAACATTACACAAAACAAAAACTAAGACATTCTTAGACAAGAAACACTGTGTTGAACATAATAACGTTGAGTGTTACTCGTACATTATGCAAACATGGAAACCATCATTAACTGTTACTTACACCCTTTCGAATCAAAATTATAAAAATTGCATTACAATGCAAAAAAATGAGAAAAGTAGGTCCATGCAACTATAGTACGAATATAATACGAACTGATGGAACTGAAGGACAGCCAATCAGAGAGGTTCATTGACGGCATTAACATACAGGGTGAACATATGGCCTTCCCTCGTTATAAAAACAGATTTTTAACATTCTGTTACTTTATAAATCCAAAATTTGACTAACATGTAAAGATAAACCGTCTATAGTCGTCACGGCGAAAAACGAAAAAATGGCGTCATTCAGACCAATAGCATGCAATTTCCTGTTTGCGATTCGTTCATCCTGTAATGTATATCGAGCATGGCAGCCATTTTCCTTTTACCGCTGAAACTCCTGAAACAGTACGTCGATAAGCCGAATCTCTCTGATTGACTGTAAAAATTTTCGTTCTTTTGCCTATAGTAAAAATACGAACTGATGGAACTGAAGGACAGCCAATCAGAGAGGCGTCGCTTATCGATTAGGGATTCCTGGTTTTCATTTGTTGAAAGGAAAAATGTCTGACGCCTCGAGCTGAAGCGCCTCCAATGTTTTTTTTGTTGAGCTCCTTTCTCTCACCAGTGGCGCTGTATGCGAAATACTAGACTAAGTCAATCGCAAACTGGCGATTGGATTCTATTGGTCGGCGCTTTCAGCCCAGTTCCATCACTTCGTGGTTCTACAATAAACATTCGATTTGAGGTGTAACACCTGATGATTTCACTCCTCGAAACGTGGCCGTCGTGCCGATATCACTTAGACAGTGAATAAACCAAACTGCATTCAACAAACTCGTGTTACCAAGAATGTCATTAGATAGCTGTTAAGGGTCTCTTGCTTACTCCTTCTCATTAACCACACTAATTGAATACCTGCATCTTCAAACAACAACAACAACAACAACATCTTCACTTGCGACAATGGGTTTAGAATGGCGTAAGAACGGAAAAGCAATTTCGAAAGTCGTCAAGATTTCCACTATATGCAGTATTTAGAATGGCGTTGATTTTGAAGTCAATGAACTTGTTCGCTGCGTCCCTTTATACAATCTTTTGTGTAATTTAGGCTTGTCTGTCTTACTGACTATGTTTGCATATCCATCTTGCTCATGAACCTGTTCCACTTACCATACATGTAAGTTGACTTAAAGATGCTTGATTTAGGATTAGGCAAGGGGTGGTTTTATTCAAGGTACGCCAAAGAAGTTAGTCACTGTGGGGAACCAACTTCACATGTTTATTGTATCTGTAGCAAACAACTCAGAACACACACCCCAGTCCGTGCTGCTTTATGAAGCAGACAATTCTGGGTATTGTGCAACATGTGGCCACCAGATGACAGGCTGGCAAATCATGAAACCCACATGAAAGCTACTTGGTGTAAAGGAGATTCGTGGATTGTGGGGGTTGTGTTCTATCTAACATAACCGTACTTAATAGCAACTAACCTTGAAATCTAATTTCTGATTTAGCTGCCCCTTGCTGCCAGGCAATCACTGTTAGCTTACGAGCTGTGAGGGAAAGCTTGACCATTCATAGTCTAGGACGGCTAAATATGTAAACAGCCATTTTTATTTCTAATTTTCTACTTAACACACTTGAAATAAATCAGAAAAATTGCTGTTGGGCTGGGTACCAGTACGACACATTCGATAGAAATCCTTCGGCACATTGTTTTCCAACAGGTGACGCATATTCTTTGCACTCAGACATGAACCGCAGACAACACCGCACCTAAGGTGTTGACTGTGGGGGTGTATTGAATTGAACTGACTTGTATGAGTTTTAAAAATAAATTGTATTTATACTTGCATAACATTTTTTTTTGTACAGTATTGTACAACTTTTCTGAGGGCACAGTGGTGATTTATTTGAATTAATCTGTCATTGAAGATCGTTTATTATTTCTTTTGCCACATTTCTCCTAAGTGTACAAAAGTGTCAAAAGTCTGAATGAGAAGGAAGTCGAAATTTCATTCAGACACTTAACTACCCTGCACACCTACGAGTAAAAGTTGTTTGAAATAATGTTTTTTTGAAAATTGTGCAAATGGGACTGTCTCGCAACGGGAAGTCAGTCATCAGATCGATGACATCTTGACAGCACCTTCTGTGAGCAGATAAATCAGGGTTCATACGCACCTGGAAAGTCAGGGAATGTCAGGCAAAGTCAGGGAAGAGCAAAATGGTCAGGGAAAGTCAGGGAAAATAACAGTTTTTCAACAAAATAAAATTGAAAAATCAAGTCCATTCCAAAAAATACCCAAAAAATAATTTTTTACATGTTTATTAATTATTTTGAGATTTCTGCTGACCATTTCCAAAAGTTGATATTAATAAACATTATATTTTTCTCATGAGCAGGTTTAAAAAAAATTTCTACACGATTTATAAGGCAGGGAAATTTACTTGGGTTGTCAGAGAATGTCAGGGAAAGTCAGGGAAATGATTTTGTAAATTTGAGTATGTACCCTGTAAATGGGTTTAGCGAGAATGTGTTCGTTATAACCAATAATTCGTTTTATCCAATTCGCTATAACAGTATAAATTAACATTATTTCTGTATAGGCTGTGACGGGGATTGGAAATACAGTTCGTTATAACAGTAATTCGTTATAAGCGAGTTCGTTATAACAGTAATTCGTTATAACAGTAATTCGTTATAAGTGAGTTCGTTATAACGAGGTTTGACTGTAATAAGGGTAGCAGGTCAACGGCCAATCAACGTAGATTCGTGCTGGCTGGTGACGTCACAGGGACTCTTTGCCTGAGTGGTGTTGTACACCTCCGCCTATCGGTTCATCTCCCATTCTGATTCGGCCGTGTAATTGTATTCCTACGCCGGGCCTATCTGTTCCAAACGACAACGACGGCGAACCCTGGTGCCCTCGCTATTTTGCTTGACAAAATCCCCCTAGGGATGCTGTGCTGTTGTCCCTAGCAACGGTCGCCAGGGCAACGCCGCATCTCTATGACCCGTCATTGCGGAAAAAGTAAAGCTGATCTTGAGATGCGCGCCCGCGCACGCGCACTGGGCGCGCTTTTTCTTCCAGATTATTGATAACGATTTTTGATGAATTGCGGCGAGAAATGGCTGCAGTTGACGGCGCCAATCCCCTCCAGTGTAATTTCCAGCGTAATATTATTCATATGTAATACCTTCTTTGAGCCCCTGACAATGGGAGTAAGCCATGCAGCATGATGCAATCAGTTGTGAAATTAGATTTTAATTACTGCGCCTTTGTTTCCGCAAAATGGCGGAGAGTGTTCTACAAGTTGGCATTCCTGTTGATCGAGTGCGCTCTCCAGCTGCTCCGCGAGATGGAGTGACTTGCTCGGGAATGGCATCTCTCCACAGCCGGAACAGGCCCTCGCAAAAATTAACATTTAATTAAATTTATCCGGCGAGTTTTTGGATGGCAGGAATAATACATTATTCAGGCTTGCGCCGACGGTGAATGGCGACCCGATTCAAATTGAATCGTGCTATTGCGATGCGGTAATCAAATCAAAGAAATTGGGTGGGTATGTTGCGAAACCTAAGTTTACTTAGGCCGGCTGCAGATGAGCGGTTTTTTCGACGTGCGTTCGTCCTATAGTAGAACCATAAAGAGATGGAACTGGGCTGAAAGCGCCGACCAATAGAATCCAATCGCCAGTTTGCGATTGACTAAGTCTTGTATTTCGCATACAGCGCCACTGGTGAGAGGAAGGAGCTCAACAAAATAAAAACATTGGAGGCGCTTCAGCTCGAGGCGTCAGCCATTTTCCTTTCAACAACTAAAAACCAGGAATCCCTAATCGATAAGCGGCACCTCTCTGATTGGCTGGCCTTCAGTTCCATCAATGGCCGTATGCACACCTGTGTGCGTCAGCCGGACTGTGACTGCGGTACAGCAGCATCGTTTTTTTGACATGGGTATTCTGCTAGAATGCACGTCCTGTAAGGCCATAGACTAATGCTCACTGCACACTTGTAATTTTTTCTTAATTTCGGCCAAAAAATTTTTTTAATTTTTTCTTAAGTCCAACATTAAGAAAACCTTGGGAGAAACTTGGCTGTAGAGCTCTGTTCAACTCGGGACCAAGAAATTAAGAAAACAAAGATGGCGGACATGCGCAGAAAACACATTAGCGGTAAACTGTTTATATTGCGCATCCCCGAGAAGGGCCAGAACTTTAATTTTCTGAGCAGTTCGGGTAGGAATTCGGCGGAATTTTCGCTGAACATTTGATCATTGTTCATGTATTGAGCTCTGATTAAAATTTCAGGGTCTCAGCTGCCGTAGTTATCGTCGATTGACGAACGCCGATCTCGGCCACGAAAACGCCTCGAAAAAGCACTTTCGAGGAAGTATTCGTGCAGAAAACAATCAACACGTTATTAGGTATAGCCTAAACTGTAAGTTTAAGTTGATATTGCACACAAATTGGATTTAATTTGGTATCGCCGAAAAAAAAAAAAATAAAAAAACGGCCGATTACAGGGGCCCCCAAAGGTCGGCCGATTGTAGTACCCAGTTTTCCATTATTTCTACGGCGCTTTTGTCAATAGACAAGTTCTACAGCACGTTCTTCCCAGTTTTTGGCGCTGCTCAAAAATTAAGAGATTTCATGTGTGTAGGGTAGGGAATTAAGAGTTGACGAAATTAAGAGAAAATTTGGCCAAAAAATTACAAGTGTGCAGTGAGCATTAATGCTCAATTTTTGAGCAATTTTTGCCCACGTACAGAGATAATTTTTTCTTCTTGTGGAGGTTTTTGCCCAACTTTGCCCAAGGTTTATTTACATAAAATGAAAAAAAGTTTCCTCCGTACGTGGGCAAAAATTACAAGTGTGTAGGCACCATAAGGCCCATCGTAAGTGGGGACACCATGCACAGAATTAAGAGCCACAATTTCTCCTTTCCTGATCAACATAGTAAAATATTTTTTTTTGTAAACATTAAGAGGGACTTGTGGGACTAAGCGACAACTTGTGGAAATGCATATATTAATAAAAACGATAATTCTACGTTTGGCTTTTTATTTTGCTTTATGAGCGATAGATGGCAGCACCTGCCGTCTGCATGGGACTATAAGAGAGCTATAGTAAAAATACGAAGTGATGGAACTGAAGGTCAGCCAATCAGAGAGATGTGGCTTGTCGATTAGCGCTTTCATGTTGCTTCAGTGGGGAAAGTTCGTTCAAGGGCACTGATTGTACGCAACTAGGCTAAATTAATCGCACACTGGCAATTGGATTCTATTGGTCGGCGCTTTCAGCCCAGTTCCATCTCTTCGTGGTTCTACTATAGAATTTGAAACAATTCTAAAAACGAAACGTCTTTTAATTTCATATAGCACAGGAACTTACTATCAATATAAACTTTGAATTAAAACATTTAGTTTCATTTGAAATTATCATATCTGTCCAAAATTATAACAAGGTTAGGTTGGGATATATAAGCATAAAAAACACAAAGGAATGATCAGATCTGGAACAAGTGTAGGTGAGAAGAATGAATCTTTCGTACACATTTGGAAAGTTGATAGGTTTAATTAGATGGTGTTTTGCTTGTAAAATGGGTTAAAACTAGAGCTCTAAAGCCTGATTGGTTCCAGTTCAAGATTCATTCAGTCCTATGGGCCAACATCTCTCATCAACGAAAGAGGTCAGAGAAGGATGTCACAAATTGTCCGAGTTGACAGATAGGTCACAGTCGAGCAAATCCCAGATGAATTCACCCCCAATGCTGAAGAAAATATTTCTTAACGTGTAACTGGACGTATACCCATTACTTACTTCAATGTATACGTGTATATCGCTGATGGGCTACTACAGTAAGAAGAGCAGTTATACTTGCAACTCGACTGCTGTTTCCAAACAACAGTAAGGCCACAGGAGCAATAAGATTGGACCATTGGGGGAGTGGATAAATTGTTTTTTCCTGATAAAGCAGATACCGTTTACATCGAGCCAATGGAAATGTCAAACTTAGCTTCAGTCATGGTGACAACTGTGCTGGCTGGTGAAGGTTGCATAATACAAGTTGTGGGACCTTTGGCCCTCTGATGTCTATCAATGTTTTTTCAACATCAAAGGCCACATGTAAGTTCATCAGGGATGTGGCTGATGTGACAATTTGAAACCTGTGTGACAAATGTGGCAAAATGTGACAATTTCTGTAAAAAAAATAGAGAATAATGTGACAAATGCAACAAATAAAAAGGGAAACCTCTTATGTATGACCTATCTGTATAATTATAAGGGAGACTGGGCTCAA
>JAQFYZ010005043.1:0-10095 GCA_034695085.1 Cylindroiulus punctatus
TACGTACCCCATCCTTAAAATTTGAAGTGCAATCGGAGACAGAGGATCTCGATCCAAAAACCATTCAGGAATCGCCATTCTGGATTTGTAGTGAACGTGAAACCTTTTCCGACTTTTGTCGACGTCGAATTTTGAATAACGCAGAAATCTAAGTAGTGTCAAGACATCTATGGAGCAAAAAAATAAATGTGGATGCTGGAGGGCATGACTTCATCTAATTTTACAGATAATGTGCCTAAAGTGTGGCATGTCCACAAATAAAGCTTGCTTAA
This sequence comes from Cylindroiulus punctatus, assembly GCA_034695085.1. Lineage (NCBI taxonomy): Eukaryota > Metazoa > Arthropoda > Diplopoda > Julida > Julidae > Cylindroiulus > Cylindroiulus punctatus. The sequence goes on from JAQFYZ010005043.1 coordinate 273, forward strand.
TTATTTGTATTGTCCTGTATATTCTGTACAACATTTTTGAGCTTAGGTGAAATTAATCTATCAGTTTATACTGTATATTGCATACACTTGTATACATGTACATGTACAAAAGTTAAGTATATTTTAGGCTCACAAAGATGCCAGTCCAAGCCTCTGAACCAAGTCGACAAATGCTCACCTGTGCAAGTCTCCCCACAAACCAGATTTTCTTTCTTGATCAAATTTCGGAGTCTTTCAATTGCTTTTTCCCTTTCTTCAGGTTTTTCGTTCACTTTGAGCCTAGCTATCTCTCGCAATTCCTCGTCCAGGCGGCATTCGTATTTTTCAGTGGCCATGGTCAGTCAGAATATCGTCTCTCGTGAAAGACTACACCGAGAGTGAAGGGAGGACTGAATTTTCAGAAATCGACATCGACATATCTCAATACCAGAGGCCTTGAACAATTTTACATTTTGACCCTTTTGGTCTCTTTGTGATTGGACAAGCGAAATTTTGAAGCAGCTCTTCAGCTTTCCATAGTTTTATCCAGGTCACCTCAAAAACGTATCACGTTTCGCAGAGAGACTTTTATTTGTTGGGTTACGTAATGGAGGCTAAACCAAAGGTTTTTCAACATCATACCATAATTTGCTGACCAAGTTAGACCAACTCGTATACGCCTGTTACAGCTGAAATGTTTTCGAAGGCCATGTTTTGAGGTTTTCAGGAATGTTTTCAAAATGTAAATTACGACCAAGATCTACGCAAAATCCAGGCAATTAAGGAATGCATAATCTTAGAATTAACATTTTCATTTAGCTTTAGCTGCCTGGACTATTATACACGTAGCCCAAAGCAACTGAGAGAACACGCCTCGACATGTTTGTTTGATGTTGTGAATATATCCGCTGGATTGGATATCATACCGACTGTATGAAGTTCGTTTTTGGCTGTTCCTCGATTCCGGTGACAGCGTGTAGTTCTCTGCTTTTTTATGGTATGGTTTATAGTGAGCCTATGTCAACAGTTCATTTAAATGTATGTGTGTTTAAAGGCACACTCGAACAAGTTGATACAGTATGTGCGATTTGGCCTGCTCAACGGATAATTATGAAGTAATAAAGCAAGATAGCCTACTCTTGAAATAGCCATAAATTAATACTGAAGTTGCATTGCATTTTATTGTACATGTAATTGATTCTGCCATTTATTGTATTTAAATTAATCTGCAGTGTAGCGATATTTCTTGGATCTAATATAATTTTTATCCGAAAATGGATTTTGTTACATGAAATACCGCTTATTTTCGGAAAAATCTTTCAAGAAAACAAGCGTCTAGAATCGAAGGTGGCATCTCATTGCACCGATTAGTCTTCTTGTTTGTAATTTCTCAATTCAATTCAACTCAGAACCGTACAATCAGTAAGTGAAGTACAATCTGGTGTGTGTGTGGGATGAGGGAGGGGGGAGGGGGGGCAGGGGTGATCTATCAACCCAATTTAGTAATTAAATACTAACTCGTTGAACGCAGCTTTTGGATGAGAATTCCAATGTCTGATGCACGACATCTAAGAATTAAAACCAGTAATATGGATCTGACTGGGCTCGGAGTTCCATCAGTGGATTTCAATGACAGGTTCTAGATTCCCTACACCAAATGAGAATTTTCCGACAAGGTAATATAAAAATGATATACATGTATATATATAATGTATATACATATAATTATATATTATATATGTATATACATTGAACATCTTTGATCAATTCGGTAACGAGATCATGTCGCCATTGCAATTCGTCGTAGTTCATTTACGTCGAAAAAACAGTCGCTCATCAATCTGATTCCATTAAAAAACTTCGTTGACGTCATCCCACAATGCTCTTTTCGCTGTTACTTATTCTTGTCTTGTTACTTAGGAAGTCATCGTCAAACAAAAGTCGCTCTCGATAACTTAACACCTCCCGTTCAGCTGAATCTGAATTTTCGATAAAAGTAAACCGTTTGTGTTAGATTTATCTACTGGAAAAACTTATTCTTATCCTTCATTATAACATTACCAATAAATGTCTGGATGGGTCCTGCTGTGCCACCGTATTCGTTAGGTAGGCAACTAGGAGGCACCAACTCATGCAGGGACTCTTCGTTTTTAGGAAGAAACTGAAACTGAGGAAATACAAATACGAATCGTATTAAATCACAAATAACCTGCAAAACATGTGATGTTTAGTATGGAAAACTGAATCAAAGAAGAAGCAAGTCAGTAGTTAAAGTGTCTTTCTATGAAGATTCTGATAGTGCAGCAGTGGCTAATTTGTATTGCTATCTTGAAACAACACAGTTTGACGTTAATTTTAAGCGTGGTTTGCACAGATAAAAACATGATCGTATTACTCACTCGTTTCCTAGTTTTGCTGTTCAGGAATAGCTTCGATATGTTATAAATTGTGATGAAAACACCGGGGGTATTCCAGCAATAGATTCCTTTAAGTTGCAGTGGAAAGCAGTCCTTGAAAATTAGAGAAAGATATTACAGCAAAACTTCCAGAGCGACATCTATGCACGGGAAATGAGATAGTATTTTTATTGAATTATTAATGAAGCTAATTTGTTGGGTAGCGAATTGAAGCGATGGATGATCAATTTCACGGTCCCAACTCCTTCATTTCCTATTCTGTGCAGCTTTTTTGCGCTTAAGATTCCTTATGGTAACTTCAGGAAATCGCATTATCAACCACTTTTACATGTGTTACGTTAAATTAAATGAATTTTGTGGAAATAGGAAGGGAAGTATTCTTTGCTTACTTGCATTAGAGAAACGATTTTGGAGGTAGCAGGTGTGTGAGTCATAGCGTGAGCGGTTGCAAATTTGCTGAAATCGCACAGGTTGACATAGCCATGGATCTGAACTTTCTCATCAGAACTGAGGTACTCGGAAACGATGGTTGATACTTTATAAACATCATGAACGCTATAGACAGCAGCGTCGTAATGCCCTGTTTATAAATGGCAAATACGAATCTGGTGTGCACAAACCGTGGACATGATACAGACATAATACAGTGATGAAAACGTATAATCTGCATTACCTAATCGGCTTAGGAGTACTCGTCTTCCTTTATAGTCATATTTCAAAGGAATAAAAAGTCTGCAAAAATGTCACATTTGTTTAATTTTTATCAAAATCGGTGTGGGTTGAAGTCCTTCATCTGAATAATAATTACCTACTTTAAATTTTACTAAAGTCATTTAAAGCAGGAGGTGATGAAACAGGCCTACCCCATTTTCAAAATCTGATGTGTAATCGGATGCAGAGGATCCCGTTCCGAAAACCATTCGGGAATTGCCATTCTGGATTTGTAGTGAACTTGAAACCTTTTCAGACTTTTGTCGACGTCAAATTTTGAATAGCGCAGAAATTTCAGCAGTGTCACTACATCAAGAGAATAAAAAAAATGTGATTGCGCTTGCTGAACCAACAAATTACCAGAGAGAAGATCATGGTTAATAAGTATCGAGTAGTAGGACACTATAGGTTATAGACGCAAATTAACACGTGCAATTCTGCCAAAAACGATTACAAAGTCACTTTCGTTCTATTTCTTAGTTATGCAGAATGTTTTCGTTCATTCTAGTTGTAAAAAAATATGATTTGATCGAATTTCACAGATACTGTGCACATGCATTGAAAGCCTCTGCAAGTTCTTTTAGGCAACAGGGTAGACAAGGTGAATTTTGGATAATGATTGCAATAAATAACACAACGTCCAATCCCATTGACTTATCAATTCCAATGGCAATTTATAATACGTTAGACATTTTTTTTAAACATACATGTACAACACACATGCAGTGCATGCAGTATATAATATTATGTCATCGAACAATGTTTTATGCTGGGATCACAATGTAAAAGAAATGGATCAGCCTATAGTATATACGTGTACTGTATATAAATCAGTTAAGTATTTTTTTTGGTTCACAAAAATGCCGGACCCAGCCTCTGCACCTAGATCGACAAGTGCTCACCTGTGCAAGCCTCCCCAAGCACCAGATTTTCTTGCTTGATCAAACTTCGGAGTCTTTCGATTGCTTTTTCTCTATCTTCGGGGTTTTCGTTCACTTTGATCCTCGCTATCTCTCGTAATTCCTCGTCAAGATGGCATTCGTATTTTTCAGTGGCCATAGTCAATCCGAAGATCTTCTCTCGAGAATGACCAGTCTGAAAGTAAAGGGAGTGTTGAATTTTCCCAAAATCGACATCGTCATAATTCAATTCAAGAACCTTGAACAACATTTTTTTTTAATTTTTGGCACTTTTTCCACCTTGCTTTCATTGGCCAGGCGAAATTTTATTGCACCTCGTCAATTTGCAAACGCTGTTCCGTTTTTTTTATCCAGGTGACCTTAAAACGTATCACGTCTGCAGAACGACTTTTAATTATTTGTTTGATTCTGTAATGGGGGCTGAACCAACTGTTTTAACGTCATATCAACAGTAGTTGACGTCATGCCAATTGACGATGCCATGTTCGATTTTGCATGAGGCAAGGTTACTGATGGAAGATGTCGATCAAGCAAGGTAACAAAACGTATTGCAAGGTAAACTTTATTTAAAAATTTATATCTACAAATTTGCAACAAAATCTAGCCTTGAATTCACGTTGCTAATTGCTCTAACATTATTTTTAGGAACGTTTTAGAAGTTGGAAATATTTAGAAAAACTTCATTTATCCGAACAGCTTTATCGTTTTGATAAGCTTCCCTGACACTGGTGCATTTCATGTGACAATTTTCATCCCATAATACCCAGGTAATTACGGAGTGCACTGAGATAATCTCAGAAATGACATTTCCATTGGGACGGATCAAGCTTGGCTGTCTGTACTGCAGCCCAAAACAACCGAACGAACATGTCTGGACGTACATGTATTTGTTTTAAGTGTTTTGAATTTCGCGCTTTGGATTCAAAGGACGAATTCATTCGATGAACTCGCCGCTACGTGGCGCAAATTACCGACTGTATGAAGTTCGTTCTTGGCTGTTCCTCGATTTTGTGACAGCGTGTTGATCTCCGCTTTTTTTCTGGTTTGAAGTGAGCCGCTGTCATAAGTTTATTTGAAAACTTTATTTGGGTATGTTTCCTTATGTTTTTTATGTGATCGTGGTAGTTTTAGAACAATTTGAATTAGAACAGAGACATGTTATATTAACAATGATGCACTTGCCGGTGCACATCACTGTAGGTGCGTTGCATCAGCATTGCAATGCATGAGTAAGTCAATGACTTATTACCCCTTGTAAACTCGAGGTACATGTACCTGCGTGAAAAGCATATCATCCCACTGATCCCGTTATTTCGATCCACATGACATTAGCTGTCTGCGGAGTATTATATAAAATGGAAATTGAAATCAATCAGAGATGTTATATTTTTAACATATGTTTTTGCCGGGTCAGGCATATCAGTCCAATTGGAGTGTGAGAACAAGTTTCACTCATTTTTTTCAGTTCAAGGCGAGTTCCAACACAGTCATACATATGTAATCGTTTATAAAATGACATTGGTTGTGCTGTGTTAGATATTTCACTTAGCTGTTGCAGGCACAGAAATGCCATTAATGGTCTTAACTTAACAGGCTGAACATCCAGGTCAATCACAATGGATTCACCGTTGACCAGCAAGCAAATCCGCCAGATGTTCATCGACTTCTTTGTGCAGAAGCACGATCACTTGCACGTCTCTTCTTCGTCTGTTATTCCCCACGATGATCCGACCTTGTTGTTTACTAATGCAGGCATGAACCAGGTAATAATCGGTCATTTCTCATTTTACCACTCCAGTCGGCGATCTCTTAACGGGCTAAATGTAAATGCGTCAATTGAATTTTAGTTCAAGCCTATCTTTCTGGGCTCGGTCGATCCCAACAGTGATATGGCCAGGTATACTCGAACTGTTGACACTCAGAAGTGCATCCGTGCTGGTGGAAAACACAACGACTTGGATGACGTGGGCAAGGACGTCTATCACCACACCTACTTCGAGATGTTGGGCAATTGGTCATTTGGCGATTATTTTAAGGTATCCTATTTCTGCATGAATGTAAATGTTTCAGGAAAATTTGAAGAATAAGATTTTATTGCATCAATTTAGTTTACAGGTGTATTACAACAGTTTTGAGGTACAGTGTACTATGAAATTGTTATAGCTTGTTACATCGGTTAAAAACTCGTTTTGTTTCGCTTGCAGAAAGAAATATGCAGCTGGGCATGGGACTTGCTCACTAATGTCTACCATTTGCCCAAAGAACGGCTCTATGTAACTTACTTTGGAGGCAAACCGGAACTCGGGTTGGAGCCAGACAATGAGTGTAGAGATATTTGGATCGAAATTGGGTATGCCAGATGCATCCTACAATGTTTGGCAAGATTGTGAGGTTGACTTATAGCCAATGTACATTTTGCTCCATAGTCTCTCTCCAGAACGTGTGCTGCCGTTCAGTATGAAGGACAATTTTTGGGAGATGGGTGAAACTGGGCCATGTGGCCCTTGCACCGAGATCCACTTTGACCGCATCGGCGACAGAGATGCAGCTCACCTCGTAAATGCGGATGTAGCCGATGTACTAGAAATCTGGAATCTCGTGTTCATTCAATTTAACAGGTGATTTTCTATTGGTTTTTGTACTTTTTTGTGTTTGAATGTGGGAAGTAATAAATAATTCGTGATTCAACTCAAGGGAATCCGATGGCTCTCTTCGTGTCCTACCAAAGAAACATGTTGACACGGGAATGGGCTTTGAGCGAGTCGTGTCAGTGATTCAGAACAAGACGTCTAATTATGATACGGACTTGTTTACGCCAATTTTTGAAGCCATCACGAAGGTAATTATTTCACTTATTCTATGTCATTCAAATAATTTAAAATACATTTCTGGACGCGTCCTTCCTTAATATTCCAATATTTGTTCCCTTTAGTCCTTAATATTATTTCTGATTTTAGAGCACAGGAGCCAGGCCTTACACAGGGCATGTTGGTGTGGATGACGTGGACGGCCTGGACATGGCGTACAGAGTCATTGCTGACCATGCGCGCACACTGACCATTGCATTGTCTGATGGCGGACGTCCAGACAATGTTGGAAGAGGGTAATTGCACTGTGTACATCTACATACAAGCATCCGAATCTTAAAGAAAGCGGCAATTTACTGATTTTATTTTTCAATCACAGCTATGTTCTCCGACGCATTCTTCGACGTGCCGTTAGATATGCTCACGAGAAACTACGTGCCAAGCCTGGAATGTTTGCTAGTTTGGTGGACGTCGTTGTTGACATTTTGGTAAGTGTAAATTTATTTTGCTTTACTGTTTTCTTTACATAGACGGTAGATACTTTTTCTGTTGTTGTGATTTTCATCTCTTGTCGATTTTCAATCTGTGTAATGAAAGGAATGTGTATATTTAAAACTTTAAAAATTATCGAATAGCTGTTTGCCTATTTTATTTATCTAAAGTAAGATTTTGTGTATAGGGGGACACATTCATTGAACTCAAGAAGGACCCTCTGTCGGTAGGTTTCCTCATTTTGTCTAACTGCTAATGACATACCTGCTAATTAATGTGAGACTAACGCTAAACTAAAAATAGGTGAAAGATATCATAAATGAGGAAGAGGCACAATTTCTTAAAACTTTGTCTCGAGGCCAGCGACTGCTGGAGAGAACTATCAGGAAGTTGGGTGGCCAGCAGATCCTTCCAGGCGATGTTGCGTGGCGGCTGTACGACACTTACGGTTTTCCACTCGATTTAACCCTGCTGATGATCGAGGAAAAGGGGCTCACCATCGACATGGCATCTTACGAGGAGGCTAAGCGACAAGCGCAAGTGAGTCTTGTCTGTGATGTTAATTTTTGTTTCTAAGTCAATCCGTTGCATTAATTTATTGTTAATGGGGTGAAACGATTTATCATGTTTTGTTCAGCAAGTTAAAGCTTCTACTTTTGCTAGATTAAAGTCCGTAGATAAGAATCCGTTTAGCTTAATGCATTGTTTTAATTACCCCTATAGTTGACGTCACAGGGCAAAGGGGCAGGAATTGACGATAGTATCGGGTTGGACATTCACGCAATCAGCGAGCTGCAGGAGAAGAAAGTGCCTCCAACAGATGACTTACCAAAGTACGCTTATCAGCCTACGTCCGAGGAAAGCGATGCTACCTATAGTAATGATCTTCCTAACGAAATAGATCTATCATAGGATAACATCCATCCTATTATTCTAATGTCATCTGATGCGTTACAGCCTTCAGTCCTTGCGAAGCAACTGTTATCGCCATCCGCTACAATAAGCAGTTTGTGTCCAACGAAGTAACATCTGGGCAGGAATGTGGAATCCTGCTGGACCACACTTGCTTTTATGCCGAGCAGGGGGGCCAAACCTATGACGAAGGATTTATTGTTAAAGTCGGTGATGAGGTGAATCACGATTCTGTTCGCATAGACCACAAGGAAGAGGCAGTTGAGCTAATTGTTTTTCATTATCTAGGAGACTGAATTCACCGTAAAAAACGTGCAGGTGAAGGCTGGATACGTCCTTCACATCGGTAATCTGGAAGGGACGCTTAAAATTGGAGACAAAGTTAAGCTACTGCTTGATGAGGTTAGCACCTCGAGTCTGGAGAATTTGATGTTTTGTCGACCATTGCTACATGCAGTTTTGCTAACTTACTTGTAGGAGAGGAGGCGACTTATCATGAATAACCACACTGGGACTCACATTCTCAACTTTGCTTTGAGGAAAGTTTTGTCTGCTGAAGCAGACCAGAGAGGCTCACTAGTAGTGCCAGATCGTATGAGGTTCGATTTCGCTGCCAAGGGCGCCATGACAGTGAAACAAGTGAAGGAGGCAGAGGAAATCGCCAACCTCATGGTCCTTGAAAACAAGAAAGTTTACGCCAAAGACTCTAACCTGGCTCTGGCCAAGGCAATTCAAGGGCTGAGGGCAGTATTTGATGAGGTGTGTACAATTGAGTTCCTTTCTATTGTCCAATTAGGAATTCATTTATGCGCTAAAGCATCCATGATACTTTTTAGTTTTATCCTGATCCTGTTCGAGTGGTTTCCATAGGAGTTCCTGTCGAAGAGCTTTTGAACGACCCATCTGGCCCATCAGGAACCACAACTTCCGTAGAGTTTTGTGGTGGAACGTAAGTATCATAACAAGAATTTTGGTTTCACATTGCATTTGTTAAATTTTTTTATTCGAATAAATTGTGAACGCAGTTTTCCAATAAAATTATGTTATCACTGTTCGTCGTTTCTAGGCACTTGACGCGATCAGGTCATATCGGAAACTTCGTCATCGCCAGCGAAGAAGCCATAGCTAAGGGAATCCGCAGGATAGTGGCGTTAACTGGTCCGGAAGCCACAAAAGTAAGCAGATTCTTGATGGAGAACATAAGTTTAATTAGAATCTCCTCTGTTCAGCAATGTGTTTTTGCAATCGTTTAGGCATTGAAAAAGGTGGAAGTTCTGCAGAACGAGCTAAACAAGGTGCGGGACCTGATGTCCAGCGAAGCAATCACCGAAAAGGAGCTTTCTCGGAAAATTGTGGAACTTAATGACGACGTTTCCCATGCGGTAATCCCTCACTGGCGTAAGGATGAACTGAGGTCACTCTTGAAAGATATGAAGAAGGTTTTGGATGATAAGGACCGTGCTCGGAAGGCAGCTATTATTGTGGAAGTGGGTGACCAAGCCAAAAGCTTTATTGAAGCAAATCCCAATCAGGCATATGTCGTACGGGAATTCCAGGCCGGATCCAATGCAAAGGTATGTAAAGT
>JAQFYZ010005044.1:0-10093 GCA_034695085.1 Cylindroiulus punctatus
AGATCCTGTGGATTGCAAGCATTCCAGGTTTATATACAGTATATGATATTCAACGTTATGTACCCTGGGCCCTGGAGCCAGGACCAGCAAGGACCGGCGGCCATCTTGAGGGTTTTCCTAGCTGGCGTCCTGCTGGCACTCACCCATACTATTACCGTACCGCATTTTTCCCCTAACTTTTTGCGTTTTTGTTAATTTGCCTTCCTCGTGACTGGGTGGGTTGAGTGAGTGACACGGCGCACCTGCCCACGTCGCTGACGCTGCGTGCGTTGCGCCGAGAGGAGGCGCGTCGTGCGCACGCGACGCTCGTCCACTGTCAGCTGCCTGGAGCGTCGTAAAGTCACACGAAGGGACGACCCCCACCGAACAAAACTATAGACACGCGATCTCATATGCCCGGCTTTTCAAACATACATGCCTTACCAAGTACCTTAAAGTTGACTCGAAGATGCTTGATTTGGGACTCAGAAGCTTAGGATCAAAGGATCAAACTTAGAAGCAAAGGATTCTGGGTATCTCGCAACACATGGCCACCATGTGACCTTACTTTAAGACAGGTCATTGACTTGAAAGTGACTTGGAGTAAGGATGTGTAAGCCTGCATGTAAACATTGTGTAAAATTCATCGTTTTTTATATCTAACTGTGATAAAGCTGCAAGTTAGATATAATCAAAATCTAAATTAGATTTAAATTAGATCTAAATCAAAATTAAATCAAATGAAATCTAATCGAATTTTTTTTTCGGTCAGTGATGATGGGGGTCTATTGGGGGGGAGTTGACATGATTGCATGCGCTAATACTGGATCGCCCCCTTTACGAATCTGTTGCTCCTTTCCAAACTTCTCCTTTGTTGTTCAAAAATTCAACATTTTAGATAAAAGTAAACCGTAGCAGTTAAGCAGTAAATAATTGAAGGGTCTGCCTGCGCTATCTTCGCAAACATCCCGCTGGGGGGCGCTTATCCGGGCCCATCTGTTTGGGGGGCCTGGGGGGCCGGATCTAAGATTTTGGTCCTGATCTCTCGGTTATTTTCGTCGATCGGAGGCTTCGATTAACCGCGAGCAGACCTCAAGTGCTTTTTTTCATCCTTTTCGGTTGAATTTTAGATGATGTTAGTGGCGCCCTCTCACGCATCCCCCGGCCTCGAGTGTGCCTCTTGTTATTGTTGTTCTGTTGTTGTTGTTGCAGCTGCCGTTCACTCGATACATCTCGTTTTGTCTCCTCAAATATTCAACGGCGCAATCGATGCAATATTTATCGGTTGCTCCATGTTGTTTAGGAGATTTTCTAACTTTTGGCGATAAAAAACCCCGACGAAAATGGCCACCAGGGGGCACTTAGATTTCAGCTTTAGGCTGGTTCATGCTAAAACCTAATCATGAACTCGAGATCTTGAGCAATCGTAATTAACATTAAATGTATATTACGTGTAAATTCTGTTAATGAGGATGAAAGTAAGATAACATGTCATCAGGCACGCGTGTTACAAGAGGTTCCTAGTGGACCCTGAATTTATGAACGATCCCCACGAGCGGGGCACCAGCCTTGAAAAACTTTATAACCCTGGCGGAAGGAAGCTATTTAGAGTGCGAAGGTGTTTCCTGCCGCTTTTTGAATTGAAGCCCAGTTTGAAATCGAAGTTATGGTGAACGATTTCCTAATTTACGATAATGTATGAAATCTGAATTCTGCTTCATGGCGTTTATGATGGACCCTCGTCAACGTCCTTCTGCATTCATGAATAAGTTTGACCTTGCCGGTTGTCGTATCACAACCGGTTAACCGACGCCGAATTACACTCATTTAAGATATCCTTTGGAAAATATGATACAGAAGCATGGTCGCAAAATAATCGAAATTCCGCAACGAATTCTTGATTTAAAATTAAACTTTAGAAAACTGCTAATTGCCTCGCGGCTCTTTTGGCCGAAGCGTCGTCTGGAACAGCGGCGCGTGCAAAAAAAGTTCCATTTTCGGTTTCCATTTTGAAAATGTCACTTCTTGCGTTTGATGTGCGGGTTAGTCTTTTCGCCGCGTTTTTAATCAATTTTCGTCGCGTTTTGTGCACCGAGCTAACGACGGGAACCAGAACGTGCGTGATCCGCGTTTCTCGAAGAGTCAAGAACTTGAAACCCGAAGAAAACTTGGTCCGACTGAGTAGGCCTAATTAGCGTTCGAAAATCCCGACAAGGTCAACGCTAATGGAGGTATGTTGTCATCACCAGATGCTTTTTAAAATGTCGCAGATTGTGTTATTTCTTGGATTCATTGCCTGTTGTTTTCGAGTTTCTTTGACCTCAGTCCACGGACTCCACCCTTACTCAATTACGACGTTACATGTTCCTCAAATGACAGCATTGTCCAACTACCTGTGTGTTTACTCGCAAACTTTAGAGTATCTTCAGCTAAGTAAGTCGAACAAACTGTTTACCTGCATTTACTTGACTCGAGTATAGTTGGTTAGGAATCCCATTCGGAATGGGGTGGTTTGATTCAAGACACCCCAAATCAAGTGAGACATGGCTTGAAAACAGTTTAAACAGATTTTTATTCTAGATTATTCTAGACACCAGGACAGATTTGCAACGTATGGGATAATATCGCACATGTAGTTAAAGTGAGACAATTCAAGAAATCATCAATTTCTGGTTTAATGCATATTACGTCCAGCAATATTTCCTCAAGCTCCGGGAAAACTGGGCATGTTTGTCACTCCTGAAACAATGGTGCTCTATGGCAAAACGATTTAAAAACTTGCTTGTCAGAGGATTCTGGGTGTTATGCAAGTCACTACCAGGTGACAGACTTCAGGCAAGTAATGTAAACTCGCGTATTGGGATTTGATGCGCTTCTTAAGGAGCGCATAAAGGAGCTTAATTATAGATAAGTTTAAATAAGCTCTCATGTAAGCATGATGTTAGACGATAGTTTATAAACTCGGAAATGCAAGATTCGTTATACAGCTTTTCGTCTTACAGCCTACTTTCCAAGAACCTATCTAGGCCGCAAAACGAGGCATGGCTGTAGTAGCATTTTCGTGTGTTGGTAACACGATGTGATGATTCGTGCTTTTTTCATTCGGCAAAACAGCACGCTAATTCGTTTTTTCGCCTCGGGAGCAAATCTACAAAGGAGATTAAACTCTGATTGCCGAGTTTAGCAAAAAACACAATGTTTGAAAATATCAAAATCAAATAATGCAAATGAGCCCGATTTTTTTCATTCGCTTTATTTGGCGAATGAGAAGGGAAAAACCCCAGGGGCACGACGCTCCTCATTGGCTCCTCACAATTGCAGTTTTTTGTCTTTTTGTCTCTCGTCGTTTTATGCCACCGACGTATATTGTAGTTTTTTTTTCAGATTTTTTTTTTTTTTTGATTTTTCTTCTTATTCCCTGTTCGCCATTCCGCGTGTATCCGTGAGGCCCTTTACGCAGCGCATACACCGTCACATGTTTCCCTACGAGCTGTTTAAATTTTCATGCTGTCCTTTACTGCGTGATATCTATCTGTAACAAGTGCATGCGCCTCCAGACACTCCAACCGTGTACACGGGGGCCCAGGGGGCGCCGAGGGGGAGGGGGCCCCCTCTGTAGCAGAGAGCAACCTCTGGGCTTTGGGCACATGAGAAAAAACGACGGAGATAAAAACATCGGTGTTTTTGACATCACTTTTTAACGTGAAAAGCAGTCGACGCCATCTTGGTCAGTGGTGGTATATGTTCTAAATGGTGTACTTTGGGTTCAAAGGTCACGTGTCATGTGAAGAGGCGAGTTACAGTAACTGCGAGAGTACCTCAGGGGTAGGTTATGTGAAAACGACAAAGCTACTATCTAACCAAATTGGCTTTCATGCTCGGTGTTCAGCTGAGAGCTGAGAGTGATGGTGACCATCGAGAGAACCTCAAGCCCCTCAAGGGTAGGTTTCAATGAAAACGAAAATGTCACTTTCTAACTGAGGTGGTTTCATGTTCGGTGTTCAACTGAGAGTTTTGAGTGATGGTGACTATTCATTGGAACCTCAAGGGCAGGTTTCCTGAAAACGAAAATGCACACTTTCAACCAAACTGGCTTTCATGCTCTGCTCAGCTAAGAGAAACGAGGGATGAAAGTAACAGTGACCATCGATATTATCTCAGATGGTCTGACCAACTCCATAACTCTAGATATGAGAGCGAAATCGCCACATTAACCATCAGAATTAACCGTGTCCACATTTCTGAGGAATTGTCTGAGAGCACTCTCAACCATTCAAAACAGCCCAACAGGTCGCAATTGGTATAGAGTTGATATCTGATGGACGCTCTGCTCTTAGGCGAATTACTTTCAGTTTGCTATAAATCATGTTAATTTGCTGTCGAGGTATGCGAGGGCTCCTGAAATTTGCTCTTCCTGTCCCACTTTGAGGGGTGCCCAACCTAGACAGGCCCCACCAGGAGCGGAGGTTTCAGTCTGGAGGAATTTGGAGGAAAATGTCGAGCAAAAACGAAAGTAAAAAATCAGACTGGAGTCTTGCTCGGAAGTTTCTAGCAACGGCGTTATCTCGATGGCGTTATCTGGCAACGTGTCTCAGAAAAATCTAAAAAACTGGATGACTTTTGTTTGCTGCTGTTTCTGTCTCTGGTATTTTGACGTCTGTTTCTGGTTGACTCGAAGATGCGGAGCAAGTCGGGGGCCACGACAATCCAACACCGAATTAAGTCGAAAAAAATATAAATTAATTCTCCAACATCCTCAAAACAAGATCAGAACGTGATAAAATTGTTACAAAGGCACAGAAATGTTAGTCTTTAACAACGGTTGCGATTTCTGATTGGCCGGTTAAAAGCTGGCCACGCCCTTCGCTGCCTAATTTCAAATGCAACTAAATGTTTTAATTCAAAGTTTATATTGATAGTAAGTTCCTGCGCTATAGAAAATGAAAAGACATTTCGTGTTTAAGATGTTTTCCAGATATTCTTTATTCAGCCGGCAGGTGCTGCCATCTATCGCTTGTAAAGCAAAATAAGAGGTCTAACATGACATTATCGTTTTTTATTAATATCATGTACATTTCCATAAGTTGTCAAATAGCACATCCCAAACAACGCGAGTCCCTGTTAATGTTTACAAAAAATTATTATAATTTGTTGATCAGGAAAGGAGAAATTATATTTGGTAATTTTATGCAGGGTGTCCCCAAAGTCACAACGCACTTTCATTGGGCCTTAGCTAACCTTTTGCTTTCAATATTTCGTGTGTTTAAATGTGAACTGTTTTGGATGGATTCGCCCAATGGTCCCCCTATAGGACCCCTAAAATGCATCTTTGGGGTCCGTTGATGGACTTTGGCTGAGACCCGCTATATGGGCCTCTGCCTCATCTCGGCTTCGACTACGTACACTACTAACGATGTAATTTTTTGTTCTTTCTACGTTACTTTTTTCCTGTTCGCCTTGGAAACGTGTTTACTTATCTTTTGGAGATTGAGGGACGTCTTAAGCCCCGCCATCCATCACATTTCGGATTTTCAGGATTTAAGAGTCGGAGATTGCTTTAGGGGGGCGTAATCATCATCCGTTCGACTTCCATTACACGAAAAAGTCAAACCACCTGAACCCGCCTCCCCCTCCCCCTCCTACATCCTAGTACATGCTTAGTTAATTTACTTACTCTTTGCCTTACTCTAAAGATCTTGGCGTTTTTTCCCTCGTCTTCTTCATCTTCTTCATCTTCTTGCTCATCCGATTCTGCGCATTTTTCCTGCACGTTTATCCTCTCATTGGCCCACTCGAAATGGGGCACTGATCCCCTGCCCCCCACCCCCCACCCCGTAAGGGGTGGCAAGACGCCAGTCTTTGTTTTCCGTGGATTACTTTAATCGGAGTAAACTGGCGTTTTTTCATCTGCCCATATGATGTTTGTCAGATTACAGCTGAAAAATAAGCTTACGAATTGCTCCTACTTGCACCAGTTTGTCCTTGTTTGGACTTATTATAGGGAAATTTAGCATATATTGCTAAGTGAAACTTAAGGGTGAGTGTGCCATGCATGCAGCGAAGCAAGCAGTGGTTGCTCGCTTTTAGGGGCAGACGGCCATCTTGGAAAATCGAGATTTTTTTCAACCTGAAAATCCGGTTCAACAAATACAAACTGGAGTAAATGTAATGATGAGTGTGTTTTTGACTGAGACTTGACTTGAGTTGGGCTTGTAAAACATTGAAAGCGACTCTGTGAAAGTGAGATATGAGTACGGCGGGTTTACGCTCGCGTGCAAAGGTAGCGGATGTTACTCATTGAAAGTTGTCTTATTCGTACTAAGTTTCATTACTTGTTTTGAGCTTCATTACTACATGAGTACTCCTTCAAAGATTTATCCCTGAAAAATAAGGCGTATTGTTATTTAACGTTGTTGCGTAAAGCGGTACTCCTATAAAGTAATACGTGCATTACTCAAGGTATTGTTCAAGGTGTCCAACTTGCTTTAAGATCCTTTGAAGTTTATAATTCTATAATGGTTTAAAAAGCTAAGAAAGTATATTTTATTTGGTTGCTTGCAGACTTTTGGAACGTTTAGAAAGGCTTAAACTATGCAAATGATGCATGTAAACCTGTGTTACGTATCTTCAGCATACTTGAAAATCTGCATGAGATGTGATGCTGTGATGCTGCAATTATTTATTTAATTGTATTTTGTAATTTAGACCATCATTGTAAGATAAATGATGGAAATTATGTTCGGCTGAAATTTCACTAGTTGGGCTCGTGCATCATGTAAACTGACATGTCTTCATTCAAGCTTCATCGCTCCTGCAAATGTTTATTAGCCCCTTAAGGTGTATTGATATTTATAAGGTGTCCTACTCGCATCAAGGTGACCAATCTAGTTTAGGAACCTAATCCGATCACACTGTTATTCGTTGCCGGGGTCGCTAATGAGATTTTCACCCCCCACTCAACCCCCTCACCCCCTCAGTGAAATTTTAGGAATTCAACTCGAGCACTTTCACTTTATTTTAATTCAAGCCGCTGCCACTCGGCGCTAATTCTACGTGTGGAGACTCGCGAAGTGCCCGGGAGCGCCCCCTAACGCCCCCTAACACCCCAAAATGTTGAAAATGTGAAAAATTTTGAAATTTTTGTGGCAGATATGTCCCAAAAATCATTTCAGCTTCAGCAGTCAGCGGGACTTCATCAGCCCCCAACCCCTCACCCCCAGGGGTCAAAAGGTCAGATGATGAATCACATTCCTGGCCGCCATATTGTTTTTTGGGGGTGGGAGGGGGGCGCCCCCTACCTGCCTCATTGACCTTCCTTGCCCCCCTGAACACCCCCCTCGAATTGGACGAGGGGAGGGAGTCCAATTGCCTCGCCCCCTAACGCCCCCTCACCCCCCTATGTCGTTTCGGGGCTGCTTTTTGGCTTCCGAAAAGAGCAAGAGCGCAAATTACATCTGAAATATTCATGGCGGATGAGCGTTCGACACACTGCATTCCATTACCTAGTTGTCATAATTACGATGAATAATTTACGCTCTCTGGTTGCTGCCAGAAGGGGGAAGGGGGAGGGCCAGGGGGTGGCGGGGCACAGCGCTTCAACCGAAGCACCCGAGGGCGCATGCGCCGTGGGCTAGGGGGCGACTCATAAAAGGTTAACGATGGCGATTAAAAGTGAAACGGACCCCGGATGCAGGGGGCGCTGGAAACGGAAGTGTAGACCCATTTATCCCATTTTTATCCTATTTTTTGACTGTGCTATGGAATAGTGCCTGCTGCTGCCGCCCCGGCCGCCGTAGACACAACCGGAAAGGGGGCTTCTCCTAACGGCTCGTGGGCTGACAGTGATTGCCTGGTGAATGGACAGCTAAACAAAGAAAAATGTTGCACGCGTGTTGTACGTCCACAGTTGAAATTGTTCATTGCTGCTTTCTCTACGTACGTGCTATCGCTTTACACGTACGTGGTAATATGTGACAGATACAGAAAATGGGCTAGTCTGAATCAGAGCGACACCTCTGAACTTCTGAAGTAGCGGTTTATTTGACGTAACCTGACCTAACTCTTCCTAATCAGAAATGACCATCAAAACAAGCATTAAACGTAAATTTAACCGGGATTTAACTTAGGAATATTGCATTAACTATTGCAGTTGATTGTAAATTTAACCGTGATTTAACTTCGTGATTTAATTCGTAGCCGCGCCGTGCACGCACGGCCTATCCGGCAGGCGTGTGTAGCAGCTACGAATGCATTATCTGCAAGTTGAATTTATGTTTGATGCCTATGTTTATGGTTAATTTTCCCTAATAATAGTTAGGTTTGGTCAGGTCAAATAATTTGAAATAAACCGCTATTTCAGCGGTGTCGCTTTAATTCAGAATAGCCAGGGAAATCCAACAATTGGACCTAGACCGGACATATTACATTGGTGCACCCACCTGTATATACATCAGTGCGGTCACAAAATGACTTACAATGTGTGTGCATACACTTTGCACTTATACATTACAATTTTACATGCGTTCTATTATACCGCAATACGGAAAATTCGCAAATTTTCATGCCGCATATGACTCAAAATCTGCATTGAACTCTGTTTTGCCCAAAACTGGACATGCAATGTTGGCATTCCATCCGCCATCTTGGCATTCGGAATCACTGAGATGGAGAAAAAGCAGAAAAAGCTCGACGCAGTTTGACACCAACGCGCTGGTTGGTGGCTGCGACGATGACGTCAGAATCTTCGCGTATGGACGTCGAAGGCCACGCCCAGGTGGCACGCGCTCGCCCCTTCGACGAATGGCAGCTCACGTGCCAGCGGCCGTTTAGCATTTGGCAACGCCCAACTCGCAATTTTGACATTACACAACCCGCTGACGTCACAGGGACGTTTTCGCGAATCACAAATTCTGAAATAGGACCTACTCAAGGGGACTCAACTGATCTGAAAGCGAATTTTTCCCTTCAAAACACGCCAAGGACCCACACCCACGTGCTAATTTCGCAACCGCAACCGAATTCTAAAAAGTGCCCCAGCGCCGCGGATGCTCGCGCCGTCTTCCGTCCTAAGCTCGTCCGTGCATTTCGTTATTTAAATCAGTTTTTTGGTCTCAATTGGGGCCCATGCATGTTTCATTCGGCGGTTTTTCCCCTCTGGCGCCCCCTGGGGTGCCCTCTGGGGCCCAGTCGGCCCCAGCCTCTACCCCTATTCCGCCTCTTCCATCGCTATCGGTTCGCCATTGACGAGGCCCCAGGTCCTTCGTCTTTTCCATCCATCCATATCCATCCACCACCCTAACCCCCACCCCCTGCCTACACCCTAACCCCTCGCCACCCCCACGTGCCTCAACCCTGGGTTTTGAGCCCTGAGGTCTTAGAAGATCACCAACCCATCAGATTTGTCATGGTTGGATTGGAGGCTGAATATTTCATGCGATCCTATCGTCGATGGTCGGCAAGAAGCGACTCGTGAAATAATTATGACTTTCGTCTGTGGGCCTACGTGCCCTTACGTGGGGTGGGGCGGGACCTAACGAAAGTACGCGGGGATGCGTTTTTGCCCTTGTTGGTTTTGCTGTTTTTGGAGGCCTTTGAACGACTCGCTGCAACTGATGTTGTTGGTTCGTGGCCCTTGCATCGTCTTGGAAGGAAAGAAAACGTGGCGTCTTAGGGGGCTTTAGGGGGCTTTAGGGGGCCGTGCATGGACGACGCCCTAGGTTGCAGGGGGAGGATGCATTTTGGCCATATGTGGACAAATAGACAGATGACATTGCCATAAATTGGCATGGAAGGCTGCTATGGAGTCATTTGATCATACTGTTTCAATAGTGTCATGCAAAAAACTAGGTTGATGTGCATTGCGAGGCATTAACGTGCATTGTTTGACATGTACTAAGTTGACACTGACCTGCAAAGTCAGGGAAATTGAGCTATATTCAGGGAAAGTCAGGCAAAATTGAGATGAAGTCAGGTAAAATCATGCAAAATTGAGATGAAGTCAGGAAAAATCATGCAAAATTGAGATGAAGTCAGGAAAGATCATGCAAAATTGAGATGAAGTCAGGAAAAATCATGCAAAATTGAGATGAAGTCAGGAAAAATCATGCAAAATTGA
>JAQFYZ010005045.1:0-10092 GCA_034695085.1 Cylindroiulus punctatus
CGGAACAAATTTTGCATGGTTTTGCATGGTGGAAATATTATGCAGGGTGTCCGAAAATTACCACGCATTTTTAATGGACCTTTCGATCAGCCTTAAACAAGGCTTCTCATTCCTCTTCAATTAGAAAAGTAAGTAAGGACCTTGCTGATGTAATACAAGTGATCGCAAAGTTCCAACCCTCGTTACGGCAATTAATTATTAAAATGATGTGGTTACCACTAAGAAATGGGGAAATATATTCTGATATATACGTTGGAATGATTATATTTGTACATAAACGACATTCCAAAGCCACTTCAACTAGGCTTCTCATTCCCCCTTAAATTGGAAAAGTAAGTAAGGACCTTGCTGATGTAATTCAAGTGATCGTAAAGTTCCAACCCTCGTTACGACAATTAATTATTAAAATGGTGTGGTTACCACTAAGAAATGTGGAAATATATTCTGATCTATACGTTGGAATGATTATATTTGTATACGAACGACATTCCAAAGCCACTTCAACTATTACAATCGCGTTTAAATCACAAGCAAGTTGAATATACGGGGTACACTGTAAACCGTAAAAGTAAGCTTACAAATGCAGTTTTTGTGGGGTACAAATGTACATTTGCACCCCATTTATCATATATGTACCAAAAGGGATGAAATGATTTAAATACTTGTACCTCAAGGTACAATGTGCCCCTAGGAACACATGTCAAGGGCACAAATGCGATGAACACATGTACCCATAGGGTGTATATATAGTTTCAGAACATTTGTACCATTCAGGTTCAACATTTGTACTTTTTCCGTTTAGAGTGTATAGCGACAGCTTAAAAATGTAGCACTCACCTTTAAAAGGGAAAAAGGCCGGAGAAAAAGCTGTCGTTGCTAACGACGACGGAAGAAACATTTGACCAGCTGAGTTCCTCGTAGCAGAAAAAGGTTCCAGACATTGCCGAAAACCAGGACTAAAAAATAATGAGAAAAGAGACATCCCAATCTTAGATGGTACGGCAATTAGGACATCATGTTGAAATCAAGTTTGTGAAGAAAATAAGTTCAGAATTATACGAGCATGACTTCCAATTTTGCAGCCTTTATATGTTATGCTATACCGAGTCCCCATTTGCACATTTGAACCTTAGGTTGACTTTTACTGAGCCGAAAATGAGTTTCAGAGCCGTTACCATAAATTGGCGTATTTGGAGCTGTCTCATACAGCTAAAGACCTTTTTCTTATAAAGAAATCTATATTCTGAATTTTAAGATGGCCAATTTATCACCGGTTATCACGTCAGCGGCTTAAATCCCTCCTAGCGCCATATTCAGCGTAGAGTAGGTAAAACCATGAGCAATTTATACACGTTACCAGATGGCGCGCCGTTCACGCATGAAAGACTCAATTATTCTCAACAAATGCAAAAGTATATTTCAGAGTACCGCGTAGGCCTAGTCGAGACGGGCACGACGTTTTTATTACTGCAAAATCTAACTAAATGCAAAAGAATTCGCTCAAAAGAATAATCCCTCAGATACGAATCACCGTTTCATAAATAATCGCTGGATTTTTAAATAGAGCGCTTTGACTATATTAATAAACTATAAAAGATATTTCAGTTTTGAATACAATACGGTACACGTATTTCGCTAAGAGGGATAATTATAAGTGTTATATATTATAAGTGTAATTATAAGTGTGATTGTAAGCGTTTGTACCAAACCCAATCAATTCCCTTTCCCATACATGGAATAAAATTTATTATTATTATTATTATTATTATTATTATTATTATTATAATTATAAAGGCACCCTTAACAACGGCAAACATGCAATACACGAGAAATCAGTGATTGCCTATGTAAAGGGGCAAATAAAAATGTACGTTTTAAGTTGTAATGTTGTTTACGTTGGTTTAAGTATTGAAATAAAGACAAGAATTCATATTTTGGATATTGGATTGTAAAAAAGATTTAAACAAGCAATCCAAGGGGACGTTCGAGTATTACGTCGTCGTCTATATGGTAGGGGGTTAACCAAATGACGACTGAAGTGAAGGGAAAAGATTGGCCAAATGATGATTCCATTATTACTTTTTTTTATAAAACATTAATTTAAAACCCTTATCTCAAAGCATTTGACTTTCATTATTTAAACAACCGCCTGAAAGTAAGTCCTTTGTACCCAAAACATCTCATGAGGTATTTCTTCTTTACTCAAAAACGGTACACTCTTAAAAAAAAGAAGTGCCTAAAAATTTCATAAGACGTTTTCATGTCATGCCAAAGGTGTTGGATAAAACCTATTTCTTCTTGGTGAGCTGAAATAGGTTCCAAATCAGGACAGGTGTCATTCAAATAGAGACGAGTGGATTTGATATAAAAATATTTTCTGCACATTTGGAGCAGGGCATAACCTGCATAATATGCGTTTTCTCAATTCGCAATCTGTTCTGTCAATATAGTAAGTACTATATATCATCACTGGGGGAGGGGCTCAGTTGGGACTGAAAATGCTGACGAATACTAGCATGTGGGGGTGTCTCAAAACCGCGAAAATGCGATGGATAGGCAAAAACGAAGCAATTATAGGTGCCATTCGAGGCGATACGCGCAGATATAAGTGAACTGCCATTTCATAAGTCAGCCCGATTTATCTGTCTTGAAAATGGCTTTTTGCATATAAAGTCATGCATCACGAGCGATGCGTATTCAGCATTTCCGTGAATACGTGAGGAATATTTGGCTATCAGCGAAGGTGCCACTAGGGCCTTATGCAGATATCTTTTTGCATCATTACATATCAAATAAATTGGCGTTCGAGCGAAACAGCTCCATATTTCAGCGACCCCACAATTTCAATTTGCCATTTAGTCTCTCAATTCCATCTATTACTGGCATTTTAAAGGCGTTGGGAGTTGGCCACAGATTGAGATTTATCACCCGAACGTCACCGAGCGTTAAACGGCCCATATTTAGACACCTTTTAACGTCTCCCAATTGGCTGACTTACGATAGTCACTGTCAGCAGTTGTGCCTCGGCGCATTTATCCCTATAAATATTTCAGGCGAAATGGCAGCGAATGCTTATGTCGAGGAATCAAGGATGCATATTCGCTAAAAACTACATTTTTATGCATATCTGCATCGGTGAAAGGGCTCTTTAGTATTCGGAAGGACCTACACAGGGCGGTAAATACGAGTTTCATTTACCAGTAAGGTGAAAAAGGAAATATGGGTCTTATTCGGGTATGTACATGACGTATTCAATGTATGTTGGACAAGAAATTGACCACAAATGCACCTTTAGGATCACTTATGTAGCCATTACAGTTTATACATGTAAAATGCTGTACGTGCCCATATGCTGTATGTGTCCTTTCTTATAGAATAATTTTCACAGTAAATAGCATTAGTTAAATGTTACAGATATTGACATACACTGAACATGCAATCAATGGTGTGTACGTGTCATTACAAAAAGGATTATTATCTAAGCGTTTCACACAAGGAACTCAAAGTGGCTAAAGGAAAATCACGAGATTAGGGTCATTTGCTACTATGTTTGATATTTTTGCAGTTTCTTTGTTGAAATTCCCTTACAAAATCATTGGGGCCAATAAAATTTATTCAATATCACCTCAGGGAGGTTTATTATTTTATACAAGGGTCCCAAGTCGGGACCGACACATTTTATTATTTTAGAGAGGATATTATTTTTACACAGGATGATTTAAGACAGGTTCAACTGTATACAGATTATATTATATAAAGACAATTTAGCAGCAATAAACTTGATTAAAATAAAAGGAATCGCTGCATTTATTAACATTTTTTGGTAGTGAGCTACGTCAGTCTATTTGAATATATACTTGTATTGTATGACATAATTTGCCTGAGTGATGTTAGATGCCATATGCATGTACATGCATTGCATTGTTTAATTAAGTCATGTAACGGAGTTGCCACAAACGACTATGTTTGCAGCATTGTATATATGTATGGCTTTCAGTTACAGTGATAACATGAAGATGTCATCATACATGCTGTCATACGCTTTGTTTGGCGCTGCCCTGTGTGGCGATTTCAATTTTAGGTATATACAGCCTTATGTTATACAGTAAAGTCTCAATAATGGTCATATATGGCTCACATAACCCCTTTCATGGCCATGTTTAACTTTTGCACCCGGGAGCAACATTTTTAATTCATTGCAGGTATTTATGAAATGCAAAGAGGCTTTTTATTATAGCATGATCATCATTATCATCATCGCTATCTTCACTTTTCGCAGTTTTAAAGCCCCTCCTCTTATATGCATTCGCTGAAAGATTGGCGAGGAGTGAGGCGTGACTAACACCATCTCTTTTGTCTCTTAATTGGAGAATTAATGCGCAATTTACGCTTTCGCCTCTTAACTTAACGACTCTTCGCCTAATCTCTTTAGCTTCAATTGTCGACCGAAGATGGGTTTCATCCATTCACACGTTGGCTTAATGTTTAACTTGGCTTTTTTATAATGGAAGCAGCTTATGAAGAATAATTGCTATGGATGACGGGTATTTATATTCACGCATGCATGGCGCTAAATGGTATAGAGCAACTTCCACGAATTATGCACATTAATGTTTATATACGAGCTATTAATTTGCCGGAGGACGAATATTTCATTGGGACAGCGATGATTATTTTCTATTAGGCCCTAAAACCACATTCGAAGCAGTTATGTCTCTTCGTCCTAGCTCTAACTTTTTGATTTCTTTTGCAGCAATACTGCCATTAGCTACTGTGGCTACTGCCACTACCTGTGCATGGGGTGTCTGTCCGCATTTTGAATCAAATTGCCCTGACACTTTCCAGGTTTTCCATGATGTCACGTTTTGGTAAATTTCCGGATAATTAAAAAAGCAGTTAAATATTTTTATAATGAAGTCCATTATTGGAAAGGATGGAATTGATTTCTTAATTCAATCATTTTTGCGGGTTTTTCAAAATGAAATGGTGATACCCACAAATACAAAGTTTCAATTTTGATTAAAATAATAACATTTTATTCACAGTCAGATTGCATTGGTACTGCACAACGTTTCGGCTAACTCAAATCAAACTTCAGATGCTATTTTTCTAAGAAAATACAACATTTTTTAGGAATTACAAAATGATCCGAACATTGGCGTGAGCCCAACAGAGGAAATGCATGGGCCACCACTAAACTCAGCGAATTTTATAATACTGTACATAAATTATTTGTAGTAAACCTAGAGCATAGAAACTTACTACGCATAGCACCTGAAGATGGCTTTGAGTTAGTTTTCTTTGCTTTAGGTTTACTACAAATAATTTATGTACAGTATTATAAAAGTTTAGTGGTGGCCCATGCATTTCCTCTGTTGGGCTCACGCCAATGTTCTGATCATTTTGTAATTCCTAAAAAATTTTGTATTTTTTTTGAAAAATAGCACCTGAAGATGGCCGGCTTTGAGTTTGCCGAAACGTTGTGCAGAACGAATGCAATCTGACTGTGAATAAAATGTTTTTATTTCTACAAACTGACATACGGTATTGTTTAAATAATGCTTCGATCATTAAGCTCATTGGGCTGATAACTCTTCCGCAGCAAGCATTCAGTGCCTTTGCAAAATGTCAATTGAGCATTCATTAATTCCCACATAAAAGCTAAGGCGCTCCTTTTAAGATAAGAAATTTGTTCCCCTTCAAAAATACACACTCATATTCCCCTCTCTATATGAACATGGCAGACGATGTCCATGTTATTGTTATTTTTTCGGAAACGTGCTGGGAAAAAGATCCAATGGTATTTGTTTATTATTTCGTACTTTTAGTTAGTTAGCTCTCATTTTTCTACTTATCCTTTCCTTCAATAATACCTGTTCTTTGAAAATTCGCTGATTTTGCTGGTGGCTCTTGCATTTCCCCTGTTGGGCTCACGCCACTGTTGTTAATTTTCCTATTCATTCCAAAATTCATGTATTCTTTTTGTCTAAAAATAGCACCTGAAGATGGCTTTAAGCTAGCCGAAACGTTGTGCAATACAAAATGCAAGATGACTGCGAATAAATTAATATAATTTCTGAAAACCAAGTCACGGCCAAGATGAGTTTCCTTTCCCTTCCTGAGCATTCATCAAGTACTAATTGAGCAATCAAAAATGGCTTACCTGTCGAACAACGAAGATAGCATAGGTGGCGTCATCATCGGTTTGTGTAAATTGGGTCTGCAGTGGTGGTTGGGTGAAAGGGTTGACTGGATGTCATGTGGGTTGGATGGGAGGGCGGTGGGCATAGACAGGGGCTGGGGGGCACTGGACGAAGAAGGCCTCGAGGTGGGCGTGGGGGAGATGGACAGTGCCGTGCCCACGCTAAGGGGACTGTCCCCTGCCGTCGACGACTCCCCACCGCTCATGGCCATCGCAGCGCCCTCTAGCATGTCCGCCGCGCTGCTCGGACGTTGACCTCCGACCTCTGTCTCCTGGCTCTCATCGGCCGAAGAGGTGGCGTCTTCTGGCAGTGCCCTCTTTTTCTTCACCTCTGCATCTTCCTGCTGACCACTGTCCGCTTCTTCCTTTCGGTCTTCCAACTCCTCTTCCTCATCTTCCTCTTCCTTTTCCTCGCCGCCTTTGACCTCCTTATCGTCTCGTTCCTTCTTAAGACGCTGCTCTTCCTTGAAGCGCTCGCTCTTGCGCCATTTTGCACGTCGGTTTTGAAACCATACCTGCAAGCACGAAATAAAAAAAAACACGATGACCGCTATGTTTTGCAACGAAGTCAATTTCATTTGCGATAACAATAAGGCAGTTACCTCAGTGGTTATAGCATCCTTCTAGCAATCAGTCCACCCGGTTCAAACCCCAGGGTCAACTATCCTGATTTTCGTGGTTTCCACCAATCATTTCAGTAAAAATTACGAGATATAGTTCCCCACGACCGCCCCCCTTACCACACTAACCTACACGAATATGCCAATTTATGTGCAACTAGACTGGCCATCAAGGATGTTTCCCATCTTGCCATATTCTATTGCTTGCTTTATAATTAGGAAGTTAGCCTAGCCCAACGACATTTTCAAAAACGAAAGATTAATTTAATTTTCTTGCCTTCAGTAAACGCTCCTTACTAACATGCATTTTGGCAACGAAAGTTGGCATCTACTAGACAAAACGATCGTTATTAAAAGCACGAGCGTTAACCTTAGTTTTAAGAAACGAAAATCGTGCTTTTAATAAACTTCAAATAATCCTCGTGTTGCTTGAATCAAATATTCCTGCCTTTTACCAATTTTCCAAAATTGTCAGAAAATTTAAAACACACCTTCATTGATCTAATGAATTTCCACGCCAGTTATCAAATCCGCAAAGTCATCAATCTATCTGCGTGCTTTATCTTACATGTACAGTGTATGGTCCTTCCAAGATTCAAATGGAGGTGGTGGTATAAGGTTTAAGGGCGCAATGCCTCAAAGGCAAAATTGCACCCGAACAGACCAAGATTCGAATGTTGCAAAAATAATTTTTTTTTCAATTAACAACATATTTCCAAGTGACCATCGAGACATTGACATTTTTACCAATCAAATTTGATGTGCTACAACTGTATGACATTGTCCAGACATTGCATGAATGGCAATGGTCCACCGGATGGCAATGGTTTCAACCAATCTTAATCTCGTATAATAACATAATTGCTCATCAAATTAACGGTGGAATAGGATAGTCACCCTATAATGCATACCGAACTTTTAACTTAATTGTTGAAAAATTAGTATTTATTTGTGATTTAGGTTTAATAGTCGTGGGATTAAGTGATTTGAGTACACTGCATGAACTCTAAAAAATTGCATCTCAAATTTCGGTTTTAAAAAGAAAATTATTTGCATGATATAAAATCAATGCTGTTGCAAGAAGTGGGTGTACAGACGTTAAATTAGCCTTAATTTTTGCTGAGAATATTTTTTGCATGACTGCAAATATGCAGTTATGGACCAAATTGCCAGCCCCGACAGCATGCAATGGACCGATGAAACGACACAATCACATTCGTTAATTTCTACGCAAAATCAGTATCTATGGCAGTAAATTAGAACCCAGACGGGGTTTTTTTTTCAACAAAAAAACATGCCGCTAGTTTTCTGATTGAATTTTTGTGTCCTTTTTTTCATGTCCAATATGTTGCAATGAGATCGTGTGTCGGTGCCTACAGCCTCCTACGTGCACCGAGCTA
Source organism: Cylindroiulus punctatus (assembly GCA_034695085.1). Classification (NCBI taxonomy): domain Eukaryota; kingdom Metazoa; phylum Arthropoda; class Diplopoda; order Julida; family Julidae; genus Cylindroiulus; species Cylindroiulus punctatus. Next base: position 8,223 of record JAQFYZ010005045.1, read on the forward strand.
GTCGCGCCTTAAACAAAATTAAACTAATTTGACATTAGGGAGGGAGACCACGTGTGTAATTGCAAGATGCAATGGCGCAAACGAGCTGAATTTCGTTATAGGAGGCTTGATTTGTCAATTTCGTTGGGATTAGCTGATGGCGAAAAGCGTGCGTTGACTTCGCTCGAAAAAACTCCTTTTTAGGGGTATGCAACTTCTATATAAGCACATACTCCGATGATGTTGGAGCAAAAAAAGAGCTAAGTTAGCAGAAAATGGTGAGAAATGGAGGGTAAAAGTCGATCGAAAGCTCCTATCTGGCCCTCCGGTCATGGCCTTTTTCCCTAAACCAAACGTCTGGCACGCGTCATCTGACCAACGTTTCCATAAGCGGATAATCCGTTCAGTCCAAGGGGGACCGGCACGAAAATGCGATAGACCAATGTGGTGATTCAAAAAATGGAGTGCCAATCTAATGCCAACCAAATCAAATTTACTCGCGGAATGACCCGGCAAGAAGCGTTTGATGCCAATGCGAATATCGCCTTATTTCGCACAAAAAAAAGAAAAAAATATCCACTACTCATATGTACAGGGTGAAAATTGAGGTATTCCTCGTCCTCTAGCCAAACTCAACTTTTCTGATATGGGAACATATTGGTTTTCTCTCAGATGCGGCAAAATTACAGTCAAAAACTGGCATTCTGTCATAAGGTTAATGAAAGGGATGGGCAATTCAATACAGATCGCAGTCAAATTATTGAATTATGGTGTTCGAAAAAATGGTTGCAACATTTCAGCATTATGTTTTAACCCTTTAGGTTAGACCCTACACTGTAAACCGTAAAAGTACAAATGCAGTTTTTCTGGGGTACAGATGTACATTTGCACCCCAGATATCATATATGTACCCAAAGGGATGAAATGATTTAAATATTTGTACATCGAGGTACAATATGAACATAGGAACACATGTCAAGTGTACACGTGTAATCAACATATGTACCCATAGGGTGTGTATATAGTTTCAAAACATTTGTACCCTTAAAATTCAACATTTGTACTTTTTCTGTTTAGAATGTATCGGTGTCATCTACAATAGTAGTTACTTTGCTACCTAAGCTAGTGCCGTGGTAATTATAATTGACTTCAAAATTCACCTGGCTCCTCGCAGAAATGCTGTATGATAGACTGTTAAATTGATATTTATGTTTATAAGTAGGCACGTTACCTGAACTCGCGCTTCGGTCAGGTTAATTTTCATCGCCAAATCTTCTCTAGTGAATACATCTGGGTAATGCGTCTGGGCGAAAGCATTTTCTAATTCTTCCAGCTGCACGAAAGGTATAAAAATAATTGATATACACGCACCATAATTATGTTAAAACACAATTTGATGTAGTTGCTACACACCTGCTGTAAAGTAAATGTAGTCCTATTTCGGCGCTGCTTCCTTCGGACGAAAGTATCGTCATGTAATTCCGGATGGTAAGAATAGCCAGTGACTAAAATACAAATAAAAGAGCAAATTCAAAAAACCAATATTTTTATTGCAGTCGTTGCATCTTTATCAACGGAAATACACTCACGACCCACATAGCTAGCTTACATTCCAAATATACCAGCTCGCAGTTCTACTATCCTTTTAAGGCTGATCGAAAGGGCCATTGAAAAAGCGTGGTAAATTTTCGGACACCCTGCATAATATTTCCACTATGCAAAACCATGCAAAATTTGTTCCGTACGTTTGCTTTAATACATGTAAATAAATAAAGACGCTCAAAATCTTGCTAACCTTGTAGAAGGTGTCGTCCACTATAGTCAAATCAACGAGAGAAGACAAAAATGGCCGCCGTTCAGCCAATAGGATGCCATTTCCTGTTTGCGATTC
>JAQFYZ010005046.1:0-10091 GCA_034695085.1 Cylindroiulus punctatus
GAATCGCAAACAGGAAATGGCATCCTATTGGTTGAACGGCGGCCATTTTTGTCCTCTCTCGTTGATTTGACTATAGCCTTCTTGTTACACTTCAAATTTCAGCAACACATGCTTCATTTATCTCATGTTATCCAACAAAAATTCCATTTACCAGGTTGCACTCCGACCCCAATAGGGTTTAATCAAAGTATCGTTTAAGGCCTATTGAAAGTGCGTTGTGACTTTGGGGACATCCTGCATAAAATTTCCAGAAACAATTTCTCCTTTCCTTATCAAAATATGAAAATAATTTTTTGTTAACATGATAACATGATATTAATAAAAACGATAATTTTACGTTTTACCTCTATTTTGCTTTATGGGCGATAGATGGCAGCACCGCCATCTGAATGGGAATATACGAGATTTACTGTCGTTGGCAAAATAAAGAATATCTGGAAAAATTCTAAAAACGAAATGTCTTTTCATTTGACATAGCGCAGGAACTTACTATCAATATAAACTTTTAATTAAAACATTTAGTTTCATTTGAAATTATCATATCTGTCCAAAATTATCAAAATTTAATTGCAAAAAATTACTTTCAATGGGCCTTAATGATATTGCTTAAAATGAGCTAGACCAGTAAATCTGGTAATAATGAAACCACAGCACCATCTATGACTGGATCAGCAAAACTGCTTTGCAAGCTGTTGCATTTCTTGATAACATCAATTTATTCCTGGTCTAACAAAACTGTTAAGTAATTTACCCACCAAAAGTCGACCTTCGCAGGGTTCTTTGCCCCTATGGATCTTCGTTTTTTCAAAGGGACATTTTGGGAGCAGCATTTCAGACGAGCATTTCACCACATTTTAATAATAACCATATACCCGCACGCATAGCAGTAACAAAAAAACGAAATTGTATATCGTGATACACCAGTACACAGCATTTGTCATTAAGGCTGAGAGGCAAGGGTCTGAAATTGCATTTGGCCTAATATACGACCAGCTTTGCGCTTTCATTTGGGCCACAGAATTAATGTTTAGTCTAACATCCCCTGGCAGCATCCACTTGTGCCAAAAAATCTCGAAAATAAAAATATGCAAGAGAAATTGTACAGACATGGGCAAGAATGCTTTCGAGAGATAACTATTTGCATATTTTTGGTAGAAGTAAAGATTTCGTGAACGTCTAGACTCAAGCGAAATGTCAAGTCGATAGAAATCTGTAAAATGTCCTAAGCTGTAAGTTATCTTCTATATTAAGTGTCAGGTTAAGTGCCACTCTCTACTTGCATTACATAACTAGCCAATTAAGAGTCATTATTAGTCTGCTGCATAACAATGTATAGTTTCCTACAAATTCGGCTAGGATTCTTCGAATTATGAGATAATGTGTAACTATTGAGTGCTTAATGTTATAAATTAATCAGTTTTAAAGTTTCATATAAAATTACATAGTTGGCATCAAATACACGCATTAAGAATAAATCGAAGCCCAAATAAGCCCCCTCTAAATCTGTTTTGGTTGCTCCGTTCATGCTCATTTGTTGAAACAATTTCTTCATCGATTTTGATATTTGTACTAGATATTTACGCTGCAGTCTTACAGCGGAATGTATAAACAAGGAATTGTTGTAGGCTACGATAGCGCAATAATTGCAAATATGGATTTTTCGACTAAGAAATTCGCTATAGCAACGATGGCTCTAACCAAATATTTACAAGTGAAAGCAAATAAGCTGTTTATTATTAAATTCTAAAAACATCCAAAGCCCCACTTTAGAATCACAAGATGATTTTTGTTCGATTAATCATTAATATCGAAATCTTGTATTAATATTGGCCATTAATGGTGGCATACATTCGTATCCTGCTCTTCTGGTAAACAGAAAATATTTCTATTTTTTTGAATTTAGTGTTATGTTAATAAGGAGTTAGATATATTAAATGTTCTATGACACCTTTTTTGCTATTGGATTTTATCATTTTAATTTTTTTTTTAGGTTTTTTGGTTTTAGCGCTTATTTTCGGTAGCTTGAAAGCTAGCAGTGATTGCCTACCGGTTAGGGGCAGCTAAACATTGCATTGTTTGATTAATTTAGGTAATGAACTGCAACGGGTTTTTTTCCAATTTACGACACATATACAGGGTGACTTTGAAAATGTCACCCTGTATATGTATTTTTATTTTTGTATTTTTATTTACAATTAATGTGATAATAAGAACATGATCATTAAATAAATGATAACCCATTCAAATCCCATATGTGGTAGCATCTTGACGTGCTCTGTACATCAACTTTACTAAACTCCACCCCATTAGGAGCGGAGTTTACATGCACATGTATAACCACACATTTATATTGCACATCCAACAAATTGTGTATACGAACAATCACATTTGTCTGACATTCATGAGATGACACACTTCAGTCTTATCCTTGGCATTTAGCATTTAGTATTGTTTCGTATTATCCATCTTTCATCTTCTGTATGGCGCTAATTTCTCATCAAGAATCATAAATTTTCAACTATCAGCTTATACAGATTTCGATGGTAATGCATTTATAATTAGCGACCTAATTAGCATTTCTGAATCGGAGAATAGTTGCTCATTATTAATACTTATTAGGAAAACAATTAGCAGGCAAAGAATGAACTTTCGGCATCTAAAGACACCATCGGAAATTTATGCGCTTTTAAGCATCGCGCACATAGTTGTCAGCCGAAGCTAAGTAACTTAATTAAATCTACATAATCTTAAGCATGGCATGCGAGAGAGCGTGAATCTCACATAGTCATAATTTAACTTGCATATCCATACACTCGTAATCGTCATGGTTCAAAAACTAAATTTTCCCTACACAAGTACACTATTAGGATTTTCATAACAGAACGTAGCCTAAATGGGAAAAAAAATCTATTTTAACCCAACTTGTCTAGCGTACAAGAATGATACCTGTTATTTTTATCATTTATTCAATTTTCATTTTTAAGAATTTTTTTTGCTTTTTTTGATTTTTTCTGTCAAACCAACCTAAACTAACCTAGCAATTTTCTGATACCAATTTTCTATGCCAATTTTGCTGCAACGACTAAATACATTATTGCTCAATAATGATCCCTGGATGATTGAAATCATCTTGTGAGCATTGGGTTCTGAAAGGAGATAGAAAGGACGTTTTCTCGGTTGTAAACACGAAACTTCACAATAAAATAAGAGGTCCATAAACAGCTGAAATTTCATTAGAGCTGGCGTTTCAATCCTTTCATGCGAAGATACAGTCGATATAACCAGAGCTAACGGATGACTACATTTATTCCGGCCTATTATTTTATTGTCTTTTCTCTCAGTAAAAAATCAGCAGTCTGGAAGAAGGCCAGGACGTCCTTTTATATTAAATTACCTCATTCTTTTTTGTCGAAATTGGGTTCATTCAAGGTTGCGTCTAATACGCGACAAGATGTAAAAAAAATCAAGCTTCGAGTAATTAATTGGCGAAAGTGATTTTCTTACTCGAGCATCATGTTTCTATTGATTCTAAAATTAACCTTAAATGGTCGCTAATCTTCGCATTTTATGTTCCATGTATTAGAACAAGACCTGAGCCCACGTTAATGGAATTATAAAGCATGAAATGAAAATTTAGAAATTCAATGAAATTTAGGTCTCTATTCAATGCGGGAAGTGCACCAATGACCAGTTAAGTATTTAGAATAATATTCACGTTAATGCAGTTATCGATCCAGCTTCATCATTATCATTTCTCGATGAATTAGGTAACGTTGCACTCTAATGAAACTCCAGGGTGGCCCCCTTGTTTTAATCCCAACATGCTTCATGTTAATGTAATTCAAATATATGTACTTTTTGAACACATGCACAATGTTTATTTGCCGACTTTAAGCTAACGTAATTTAAGTAAATCATGCATTTCAACTTGTTTTCATACTTTTATTTTGATTTGAGTTGTTGGTTTAAGAATTAGCATGGGGTGGTTCGATTCAAGGCACCTGAAATCAAGAAAGTTTAGTGTAAATAGTAATGCATGGTAATGCATGTAAACAGTGATGCATGCTGGCCCTTCTATTTATAATCGAAAGATGCCAAAATTCATCTTGACACAAAGATAAACTTAAATAAAGAAAAAATACGTGAGGTTCAATGAACCAGGGTCACGACATCCACCATTTAGGTATCATTATTGTGATTTGTATATTTACGACGAAAATAATGGAAGCACGCGAGCATTATTTTCCGTTTCTAAGAAAAATTGGAACCGTCGTTGTTGTAGCAAGCTGTGTTTTTACTCGGAAATATTGATTTCAGGAATCTGGAGGGATGTAGTGCGTAAGGTTTGCATAAAGTTTCCATTAATTCATAACGTTCTATCATTGCCTGATAGATCAATTTCAATGAAAGTTCAAAACTTATGAGGATAGGAATGCCCAGATCGATTTTCATCGTAAAGTTGCACATAAAGCAAAATAGCACCAGAAGATGGCTTTAAGCTAGCCAAAACGTTGTGCTATAAAAAATGCAAGATGACTGCGAATAAATTAATATAATTTCAAACATAGAATTATCGTTTTTATTAATATCATATGCATTTCCACAAGTTGTCAAGAGCACATCCCGAAAACGCAAGTCCCTCTTAATGTTTACAAATAAAATATGTTAATATGTTGATCAGGAAAGGAGAAATTGTGTTTCGTAATTTTATGCAGGGTGTTCCCAAAATCACAACGCACTTTCAATGAACATTAATGGTGCCCAATACAGGGGATTATATGGATCACTGAAATTCGTTGATTTTAATCCCCTGATTTCTCTGTTTTCCAGGTAGTGTGGTCACCCTGATGCACACTCACAGATGTTAATTATCGATGGGATGTAAGACACTAAGAGCTAATGTAGAAGGAAAATGCAACTGAGGTTAGTTCAGACATTTTCATCGCGAAAATAAATTTTTCGGAAATGCTTTTACATGTGCATGTATTTTTACGAGCATTATCGGTATTAATTCTTCATTTACCTGAAAAAAATACGAATACTAATTGCTATTCCCTGTAGACTTTCACATACTTGAATCCTTCAAGGTGCGTTAGAAATAATACCTTTGGTTCAAGTAACCATTGCGAGAGTAAACCACATAAAATGGCTAATAAATAGGTTTCTCCACAACTATAGATCTGCCATCGATTTCGAGCCCAGGAACAAGTACAAAACGAAATAAAAACGAGGTTTTCTCGCCCAGCCCCATTGGATATGCCACCCACTGCAGGTAAAAATGCAATTGATCGAAATACCTTTCGTCTCTTAGGTCTAAAAACCCAAAATCCGCCCATGGCGGCCATCTTGGATACCGACACAATAGTACTCGAAGCTGCGTGCGTGCATGCGTGTGATGGTGTGTACACGCATTCAATAACAATTTCCTAGCAATATTATATGGGCAGGAAACGGCACGAATAAACATAAGCGTTCCGATGGGTTTACACGGCAGGGAAATATTGTTCCAGCATCACGTATTAATTTCCGGTTTAGAGAACAAAACATCTCACAAGTTTTAAAATTGTGTTTAAGGCCCACTGTAAGTGCGTTGCGACTTTGGGTACACCCTGCATAAAATTACCAAATACAATTTCTCCTTTCCTGATCCACATATTAAAATAATTATTCTGTAAACATTAACAGGGACTTACGTTTTTTGACATGTGTTCTTGACAACTTATGGAAATTCATATGATATTAATAAAAACGATAATTTGTGTTTGACCTCTTATTTTGCTTTAAGGGCGATATAAGGCAGCACTTGCCATCTGAATGGGAATATAAGAAATTTACTGTCGTTGGCAAAATAAAGAATATCTAAAAAAAATTCTAAAAACGAAATGTCTTTTCATTTTATATAGCGCAGGAACTTACTATCAATATAAAATTTGAATTGAAACATTTAGTTTCATTTGAAATTATCATGTCTGCTCAAATTGCAAAAAAATCACTTTCAATGGGCCTTAAGGGTTTTAACTTCTACTGAGCATTTAAAGCAGTTGTACGCCGTACATTATGTATCAGCTTGAAACTATTACAGAGATGCATCCTTCAAATCAATGTTACCGAGTGCCTATACATGTACACCATATACATGCAGCTGCCCCTATACAGGGGCAATCACTGCCAGCACGAGCTTTTAGTTAAAAAATACCTTCACATTGCGTCGGAGGGACAGCAGCAGTAGATATTTATTTAAGGCCCATTCAAAGTTATTTTTTGCAATTGAATTTGGATAATTGTGGACAGATACGATAATTTCAAATGAAACTAAATGTTTTAATTCAAAGTTTATATTGATGGTAAGTTCCTGCGCAATATAAAATGAAAAGACATTTCGTTTTTAGAATTTTTTCCGATATTCTTTATTTTGCCAACGATAATTTTGCCAAAGAGGTCAAACATAGAATTATCGTTTTTATTAATATCATATACATTTCCATAAGTTTTCAACAGCGCATGCCAGTAAACGCAAGTCCCTGTTAATGTTAACACAAAAAATTATTTTCATATGTTGATTAGGAAAGGAGAAATTGTTTCTGGAAATTGTATGCAGGGTGTCCCCAAAGTCACACTCACTTTCAACGGGCCTTAAGACAATGTTTTGGCAATAGTTTTCACAGATTTACGATTGCATTCATACAGTAGTTTTAAAGTATAAAGTGTTTTTGATTTTTATCTTATGATTTACCAGCATAATTCAGATTACACATTTTGGAAAATATATTCAAAATATGTTCAAAATATGTCCATCATCGACCAACTGTTGAGAACTTGAGAACCCCCCACCACTTCCAACCTTGGACATGGTTTATGGACGACCCCTAGCAGATTGTTGTGACTTTTGACACTCATCCCCAATTTTCTTGGATTAAACGAAGTCAGGGCTGAAAGTATGCATAGCCCTAAGTCGTTGCTTACAGTAAATCCAGCGGTCTCGAACTGTATCGCGGTCTTTGACATTTAACGAGACTTTTGTCCGCAAAGGCTGGTGTCCCTCACCCTCAACAATTGATACGGGCTTAGCATTATGGATCCGAAAACACGTCGATAATACACGCAGGCTTAGATATGGGACGGTCAGAGTAGGAATATGGATCGAGCTTTTCCTCGGCAGGTTAATCACCCTTTCAATGAGGGAGGGGTCAAAGGGGTGGGGTGGTGACGACCCAGTCTGTATTATTACAATGCCGCAACTTCTTGCACCCCAATATTTTATACCGTGTGGGTGTCCACGCATTCATCAATCGCCGAGGCATCGCATGCAGTTATGCCAAATATGTGCCATTAAATTTTTTGGAGGCGAAAAATCACTCGGCGAAATGTGGCACGGAGACGTACAGGGTGACCTGTGGGTTACGTAGAAATTAGATAAGGGAACGTTCAAAAATCCCGTCATCAGAATTTCGTGATTTGCAGGCATCCCCCAAATATCAGCATTTGTTCTCATTTTCAAATTATTCCCCAGTCATTGATCGTTGATGGAAGGAATTTCGGATTTTGAAGTGATCCACGAAGTGATGGAACTGGGCTGAAAGCGCCGACCAATAGAATTTAAGCGCCAGTTTGCGATTGATTAAGTCTAGTATTTCGCATACAGCGCCACTGGTGAGAGGAAGGAGCTCAACAGCAAAAAAAAACATTGGAGGCGCTTCAGCTCGAGGCGTCAGCCATTTTCCTTTCAGCAACAGAAAGCCAGGAATCCCTAATCGATAAGCGACACCTTTCTGATTGGCTGTCCTTCAGTTCCATCAGTTCGTATTTCTAAAATTACTATAAGAGGTGTCATTCTTGTGTCCTAGACAAGTAATTGGGGTTAAAATAAAACATTTGGGCATATTTGGCGAATGACGAATTGTAACCCAATGTATTACAACAACAACAATGATCACATCTAATCATTTATCCAACCCCATTCCTCTCATCATCATGAATCATCAATTGCCACCCCATCCACCAAGATGATGACACAGTACGTTCCATAACCAATGCATATATATCCACTAAATTCACTTTAATTCCTTTGAGTGCAATTTACATTGGTTGCAAAACTTGGTTGAATTGAAAAAAAAAATTGGAAAAAAAAATCAGTTCCCAGATATATACTTATTTTCACACTTAGGGGTATATGGACTTTCGAATCGATAACATCGTTGTTTTCTTGGGAAGCCATTTATATTCACGTATAGATTTCTTTCCTTTTCACGGAATAGCATTATTATAGATTTTGTTCTCATAATTAGGTACATAAAACCTTAAAATGCAATATACTGTACATGTAATGCAGGTGTGCAGTATTAACGTTGGGATCAACGTTATTTTCCCTTTTTTCTACAAACAACGGTTTCGAGTAGTTTAATGCGTTCCCTCTTCCATATACCATTCATGTTATTCAAAATTATCAAGGATCGAACTGCTCAATTATACTCACTAATTACTCATTTCTTGGAAAGCGTTTTCGAAATATGAATTATTTGAAATCTGTTGTATCGAAGATGTACAGTACATGTAAGTGATCACGCACTTACTGAAAAATCGTGAATATTTTTTTTTCACAAACCACATATGCATTTAAAGCATCGAGTCAAAGAGTCCCATATAAGCTTACATTATTCGGGCTTTACAAGACTTATGGCCAAATTAAGGAAGATTTGCGCATTACTTTTTTTCCATCCACTTTGACTATTTTATCATCTTTTCAAGGCGAGTTCTGGGGGGTCATTTATTTTCCGCCATAAAAAACCTACTAGATATATTTATAAGGACTTGAAAATTTGCTTGCTAGCATTAATTATTTTTAGACTTTTAGGCACGTATTCAATTTGCATATGTGAAATATGTGTTAATCAATGGCGACATTGAAACTGGGGCGGGCTATTAATACGAGCTAAGATCTAATTTTGACATGTTGACGTCACCGGCCAACACATGTTTTAAAATCTCTAGGTGATATGGATGGAGGTTGATCATATCACATATTCTCATTACAAAAGGTAATTTTTGAAAAAACTGATTCTTAAGAAATTTTGGCGTCTATGCAGAGAAAATCTCAATGTGTTTATTGGCATACGATTTCATGCTGTAAAAAAACACTGTAAAAAAACGTAAAAACTCTGATTCCCTGCAGAAATTGCGCTTTAACATGATTGGCTATTTGGATGCATGATACCAGTGGCCATCTGAATGTTTTTCAATACAAAATGTAGATGCCATTTTAGATTATAGCGATTACAGCTGACAAATCTCTGCCTACCAAATATACGACATAAATCTAGGAGTTCCTTTTCCCAAAAAATTTTATTTTAACAAAGTTTTTCACAAATTATTCTTTGTAATGAGGGTATGACTTCATACCGTAATCAACCTGTATGTTTTGGACAAGAATACATACGTCCCACCCTGTATGACCGACCGTGCAGTTTTTAAGCTCAAGTTCAGTGGCTATTTTTAAGAAACTCTGCATGTGTTTTAGGGATTGTGTGCAGCATATGGTAGAGCAAATGGTTCTCTGTACAGCAATTTGCAAAGTTATGAAAAGCATCATTGAGACTTACACGAACCTGACCCCACGCAAACACGGATCTGCATGTACGAGTTAATCTATTTCAGGGAATTGTTGGTTTGTCTTAAAATCTATCTTGGGATCGAATTCGGATGGAGATGAGCCATCGGCAATCGCTGCTGGCCACCCTCTGTTTCCACTGCAAAAACACTCGAAATACATCCAAGTGGCGAATAAAAAATGGCAACAAACAAGGGCGACCTCATTCAACTAAAGTCAAAGAAACTACTTTATATTCCCGCGTAAAAAACAATAAAAATTTATTTTTAAAACGTGTTATTGTTAATAGAAAGGCCATACCTTCAAACTACTTTTCTACATAATTTTCACCGACATAAATGTATTTGTTTGAGCGCAAAATCAATTTCTTGACACACTAACGATACCCTGGGGTAACAATGAATAAAGCCATTTCAAATGCATTTTGAAATACGTTGCAAATTGTAAAATGTATTGCAAATGTATTTTTCAGAAAAAGCTCCATGAT
>JAQFYZ010005047.1:0-10090 GCA_034695085.1 Cylindroiulus punctatus
TTGGCTAATTTGTCAAGAAGACAGCTGCACAAAACAGTTATGAAATTGTGGAATTATAGCCAGTGAGATGTTGATAAAGTGAAAAAACAAACCATAAAGAGGACACCACCAAAGGCCAACACCATCCTACAATCCTAATGCTTGCAATAAAACCTCAACAGTTTCAATTTATGCATACATAAATCAATCAAAAAACTTCTAAATTTAATAGAAAAATCCTTATTGTCCTCCTACTTTACGAAGATCTAAGCATTTGCCATCTTTAACATGGGGATTTAACAATATCATTAATCAACTTCACGCTGGAAGATAGTTGGTGAAAACTTTTCATCAACGAATTTATTATTTGCAAATAACTTATAACGTGCTCAAGAAAGTGTGAAGTGAGCTAAAAATTATCAAAAATACAGACGATTAAAATTCTTCGATGGTATTACTCGTATCATATGAAACCGTATGAATTTCAGGTATATTGTTGTCAATGGTGCCAATATCTGGAAATACATTGCATTATTTTAGCTAAAACAATAGCTCAACCAGTATACGAGCATATGTGCTTAGCATTTCGCATAGCAAAAAAAATCTAAGGTAGTACAGTGTACTTGTAAATTTCCAAATATTTACACCGTTTTTCTACTTTAGTAATATAGCTACGTCTCTGGTGATGCATTTATGCATAAAACGTGTCATAAGAAGCCTTGTGCGAGTGACCTAGTGCACATTTCCAGCCTAATGCTAAGGGTACGTTCAAAAAATTATTGCTTTTTAACTTTATTGATGTAATTTTAAAGTAAATATGGAACGATTCGAAAAAATCTCACAACTTCACTTTCAGGTCAACTATCAAAAGTGCACTATGCAACTATAATACTTGCAGTACATGTATTAAGTCAACACATGACCATTAATATTAAATGTCTTGGGAAACCAGGCATTAGCTAGCAGGCTCTTTCTTCAATCTGGTTGAACGACCACAATCAACAGGGTGAATGCATGTGTAGTGCCAAAATTAATTTACTACAGTGCTCAAAGTGAAATTCTGGCATTACACAATACCTTCGAGGTTATTTGACGCATCTTTTTCAACTGCTAAATCTTCAGATTTTGGTTCACTTATAGGAGTACTAACACTAGCTGCACTCGGATGTAAATCCTCTCCTACATAAAAACGCACAAATGTAGGTGAACTGTGCATGACCTATGAAATGTATCGATTATCTGAAGCTTCTGGCAGAATTACGTGTAGGCCTACTGCAGATACACCACAGGTGAATCCCAAATAATTTTCAAAATTTCATCACAAAACACAGCAAATGATCTCCAACAACCTGGTGTATCGAAACATTAATACATGTTCAACTCTTTGGGATTACAGCTAGCTGAATAGTAAATATAACACATTCCGATTCAGTAAATTATTTCCTCGACCTCGTCTCTAAGGGGACCAAGATAACTCAATAAAAACTAGTGCATCGTTTTCTTGTCTCTGAACAAGTTTTTTCTGATAATCGTTTATAATCAAGAATTTTTGCACCACTAGCTTTTGCACTACCAGGGTAACATCAAAGGGCCACAACGGGATAGTAATTTCTATTTTTACTTACCACAATGACGGCAATTTTTAAGTAAATAAATATGCACTAATACCTTCACTCCAATGTCTAGTCTGAGCAGAATTTCCTCGACGAGTAGATGTTTGCCTGTCTCCGAACCGGCTTCCCAAAGGAATGGCAACGTCTTCTTCAAAAGTTGTGCTATTTCGATCAGAGTTGGCTGTACTTTTCACAGAATCTGCTTCTGCAATTGCGAATTAACGTGCACTCATGTAGCAAGCTGTCACAAAAAGTCGTGAATTTCAGAATAGTTTCCAAACAGGCAAGTTCTTTACTTTCAGCTGTCTCATCAGACTCCTCCTCCGTCATCGTGCCTTTGCTGATATGTTCTATTATGGCTGATAAGCGCTTTTTGAGCTGTGCAATATCCTCCGGCATGTGCAATGGCCTGGCCTGCGATACATATTCTTGGGCTCCGCTCGAAAATGTGGTTTTCAAAAGATGGTCCAAACTCGAGCACACGAGTTCTTCCCAACCCTATAAAACGCAAATTAGATTTTTTAAAAAGACAATTAAAAAGCACTCATTTTCTGTCAGAAGTTGACGTAACAAGAAATCGGACATGATGGTGTAAGGTGGTGCAAATACACTCCAAACAGTAAAACTTAGCAATGTATACCTGGTCGCATTCATCCTCAACTGGTGGGCAAAGGGCATTTCGCAGAAGCTCGTAATCCGAGTTGGATATGTTTGAGCCTAGTTTTATCAGAATTACCAAAAAGTGTGCGGCAGCGTTAATATTGCTCAACGAATTCTCCATGGCTTGTTGGTGGGCTTCCATTGCATCTGATGTTGTCATAATCTAAGTAATCATTTAATAGATCATCAAATACATAGTACATCTATAATGAAAACCAATCGTTGGAAAGTCAAAATTGCTGTGCGTCTACCTGTCTATAGGTTGCTTCGAGCAGAACATCTAAATTGTTCAAAGGCACTGTTGTTTTATCCTTGAATTTGAAGAGCAGGCGTTTTTGAATGGCACGAAACTGAGCAGCTAGCTGACTGAGGCGTTTCTCATATGCAGCTGCCTTCTGTCTGCTCTATATAATGCAAACGACATAGTTGTATTTTATAACAATATCCTTTAGTATAATGCCTTCCCACTCTAGGACTAATACAACTTATAGATTTATGACGTCAGAGCATTTCCAATTGTGAGAAAGATAGATCTTGGCTATTACACTTATGTAATTAACTTTTAATATAATTTTGGGCACCATTGCCCAAATTTAAAAAAAATAAAATCAATTAGTAGATAAATCTTAAGTTTTTAAGGAACTATGTAAGCTTGCTAGAAATGCACACCAACTGTTTTTAAAACTTCCAAAAATTTGTAATAACATTGCACATTTGAAAAATCGGATCTCAAGATCGATTGGCAAATTAACAATATTGTAAAGGTAGTAAATCTACGGAATGCATAAAAATGCACAAAGAAAAATCCAACCTGCAAGTGCTTGTTAACCACGAAGAAGAATTCTTGCAAGGGTAAAGAATTCGAAAAGCTGCAAACTAACGTATTATCCTTCGAATTTGCAAACCACTTTTGCAGCCTTGTCAGCAACTCCGAGGTTAACACGGCCATAGCTCCAAAGCTGTCAGACTGCAAGCGATAGCGCTCTAACATCGAAGCAAAATCAAGTTCCTTAATGAGTGCAATGACAATAAATTAACGTACATATCGGTATTAAGAAAAATACGCACGGCTGGTCTTAGCTACAAGAATTGTCACCACTGGTCCCTCATAATACTGAAATCCCATTGCCTGACTGCTTCCAGTGTTTTTCGTAATAAAATCTGAAATTTTGGAAAAATAATTTGCCTATTTTTCAATTATGCGGAGGCACCGAAGAAATTGGAACATTGGCATCTACCTGGAAATAAGTCATCTAACTTGACAGCAGCTTTGTTGGAGCTGATGGTAATTTTGAAATCAGCATCTTTCTGGGGTGGACAAGGCATTAAACACAGTTTCATTGGTAAACTCACTGTTGTCTGGACAATGGAAGGTGCCCCTAATATTGCAAACACAAAGAAAAAGTTACATTTCAGGACATACTGTTATGTTATTTCAAATTTATGTACGAAAGTTGAAAGTGACTTATTCCTACCCAAAATATTATTGTAAACTGCAAAAATTGTTCCTATTAATGTTGAAGGCACAAATCCGCTACGAAGAGATATATTTACAGTCAAATCAATCCCATCATCTGTGAACAAAAAACGATAATGAATATATTACGTCAAACTACTGCAATATTGAACTAAGGTGGTGTATAATCTTTGCTTAGTACATACTTAGGTTAGGTATGGTAAAAACAGGTGGTGATACCAAGTAGGATTTTTCAAAGCTGCAAGATAATTGCACGTTTTCCAATGGTGTGGAAGTTTGCAGCTTAACCTAGAAAAGAAATCAGAAGAAAAAATTTAGCTTTTCCTAATGAACCAAATAAACTTCATGCCAATTACATGTATGTCAGCACTGATGTAAATGCCTGACCTGTAATGTTATGGAGGGTACATTTGGTTGAGCTTCTGTTTGATCACTAGATGATGACTAAATCAAATATATGTATATGAGCCATTTTCATTTGCTGGGATCTTAATCGTTCAACATCAATGGCCGCTAAAAGTGCAACTGCATAAGTAAATTCTGCATACTTACCGACATTAAGTTAAACTCTTTGGGAGCCGTTACAGAAATTGATAGTGATGCCTCGCTGTGTTTCGTGATTGGAGCCCCTAATAATTGTTTCAAAAATAATTTTTTTCTTGAAAAACCTTTCAGACTGCAATATCATTATTTAATTAAATACATTAGAAGATCATGCTTTCAAAACACACCTGACTTGTATGAAGCTTTGATAATTTTGTACAGCTCGGATAACTCTTTATCAGTTTCGGCAAAGTTGATCTCACGGGATTCGACTGAAGGAGGAGTATAAAATGTAGGGTTGGTCCCCAAATATGCACAACTTAATCTTCCATCCTCCGATAGGGCAGCAATACCCCCAGTAAGACCTCTGAAAATATGTATAAGACATTGTTCAGCTTGCTTCAATATGCATATAAATGTCACAAATTTAAATTCAATGTTCTCAGCTGCATCGTCCAAAATTTAGAAAACGAATTTAAAATTGTTATTTCAGTTTAAAGAATCATGAGGCACTATTGGTCCGATAAATAAATTTATCAGGAATCCATACCGAAGATCAATCCTGGAAATGTGTACAGGCACCATGGAGAGATCCAAAGCCCAACGCAAGGCAACATCTTGATAAATCAACAACATTCCAGTATGACTAGCAATCATGTAAAATATTGTTGAATCAATTCCTGAAAAAATAGCAAAACATGGTTAAACCGGATCACAACAATGTAACAACCTCTAGTTTCAATACAGACCATGAGCATAAACATGGAAACAGCTTGGCTGAAATTCTAACTTCTTCACAAATTTTACTGCTCCAATGTCTTTTAAACAGAACACATGACGCTCTCCTAGGTAGCATTTAATAACATGATCCCAATTAACATTATAATGCTCTTAAGATAGTTAATGCTGTTTTTTAATTTGAAAGATCTCAGGCAAAATATTACCCAAGACATAAATTAATGGAGGACAATTCTTTGGTGTAACTGTACATATGTCCACGGCTGGTTCACCCAAATTATAACACCAATCCATCTGACAGGAAAGATGTAAAATGTACAACTCTTATTGCATGCATGTCATTCAATACCATATGTATAATACGACAATGTTATCAATTACTGAATTTTGCTTTATTACGAAAAAATAAAAAACTGGTCATATCCTTTTCAGATTATAGG
Source organism: Cylindroiulus punctatus (assembly GCA_034695085.1). Taxonomy (NCBI): domain Eukaryota; kingdom Metazoa; phylum Arthropoda; class Diplopoda; order Julida; family Julidae; genus Cylindroiulus; species Cylindroiulus punctatus. The sequence continues at coordinate 5,451 of JAQFYZ010005047.1, forward strand.
GTATTTTCGCACAATGATATCATACGTACTGAGACTTTTTTACCGGATGCCTGATGACTTTCACTTTTGTCAGACGAAGAAGCAACGGCCAAAACTTGATACCTTAGAAAATAATTGTTATAATATTACCACTTGTGTTTGGCGCATCACTTTCACAAATGAAATGCCAGAGGCACATACTTGTAGGCTTCTAGCACATACGATGACGAGACAGTGACAAATGCATCAGTTCTTTCAAGATATGCGAGAGGTCCAGGCAACAGTGTCCCAGGGAGGAAGCGACTGAACGCAAAGCTCTCTTGTTCAAAGAAGCTAACAGTTCCATCCAACGACATAACACACAAAAAATCCCTTCCTTTGACTTTTCCAAAGGATCCAGACACAATGTTATAGGCGCTACGCTGAAGATTGTGTTCATACATAAGGCCAAGTCGGTAGTGCGCTCCATGTTCTACGCTTCCGGCAATTTCTGCTCAAAAACGGAGCACAACAATGAAAATTGGAAAAGAGTTCATACACTTATTTAAATAATAAAAGATTTCTCACCTGATACGCCATAGACAGACAACTTCCTTGGGTGTAAAATGGCTAAATGAATGTTCTCCGATGACCTTTTCAAAATGTTCACAAATTAGTTTAAATCCTTTAAGTGGGGCCTAAACTTTCGATCGTGAAAATCTCGACAAGAGAACCCATCTTACGAAACAAATCTTCCAGCTTCCAGAAACAGAATGGGTGCTTGAAGCTGAACTTCGAGTAAAAGGCTATCGACTCTAGGCGAGCCCAAAGAACCATCTTCTTCCACTACAGCATGAGGTCCAAAGATGCGTAGAATACCACTGTAGCTTCCCGTTATAACCTTTACTGTATGTTCACATGTATGAAAATAATTATCGACAATACTCATTTGCTTATCAACTTATTGGGAGTCATTTTTCTATCGAGTAAACAAAACTTACTTACCCAACTGATCTTTAGAGTTGTCAATATTTGCAATGCAAAAACATCCATGGTCAAAAAGCTCGCCGTTGCCACAGTTTGTTGACCACCAATCCCTCGCTTTAAACAGCGACATGATCAAGAAAATGATTCACTTCTATGACGTCAAGTACACCACTCACGTCTATACACCATGTCTATAAAAAATTATAGCTCTTTAAAAAGAGAAAAAAGCTAAGACGAGTCAGCTTTCAGCACTCAAAGCAGGTGGAAGTCGATTAATGGTAATTAAGGCTGTCTCAACACCGCAAAGGGACAAGCGAGGCATGCAACCAGACCAAACGTTGATAATAATTTGTTACACACACCTGCAACGTATCTTAGCTGACTGTAGGATGCCGCGTTTAACTGAAGGTTTAATTTTAGGTGTGTTGCACGTGATCATAGAAATTCAGAAAGCGACACCAGTTTACAAGCCGTTACCAGCTCTGGCTTCGATGAGCATTGCCACAATGCTATACGATCTGAAAATAATGGTTTGGTGATGACATATAAGCCATGCAAGCATATTCTCTTATCATATATTGCTGACAAGAAGTATGTTTGCATGGCCGCACAACAGAATATCTTTGAATGAATAAATAAATGAACACCAGTACTCAGTCGATGATCCATTCAAACTCGAAATCTTTTTGGGGAGATTCTACTCATCCTTTTCCTGGGGGTGGTGATTGTGGAAGAACACGAAAACCACCGCATTTCTCGCACGTGGGGTGGTTTATAGCGTAACCAATCAGCCCACCTCATATAGGTGCTACATGCAGGATTGGAGGATTGAGATGTGTACAGGTCTACAGGACACATATTTACATTGTATGGAATCTGAATGAACCTTGTCCAGCAGGTACGGAGACAACGATTCATAAGAATTACGCTCAGTCGGACGAAGGCTGGCCTAATAAAGTATGAGGTGTGGCGTGTTGCAATACCCATGGCCGCTTGGGTATTGGTGGACTGCGACAACTAAGCAATTTACCTGTGTAGGCTATAGTTTAAAGATATCGATACTCCAACTTAAAACTTGAAGTATCGATATTTTTAAACTACACATTTTAATCCCAACTGAACCTGCACGTCCGTAAGTCTGAAGAACAAAGTGAACCACTTGTACACACATAATGGACGTGTTCAATGAAAGCAATTTACCCATTTAAATCTCAAATCTCACATCTGCAAATCTGACATCAATAAAGGGGGAGCAACCGACTATCTGCTAAAAAGACCAGTCCATTGCTCCAATCACGACTGCTATATTTTAATGACCTTTCTTACGATTTCCCTAATACGTAATAAAAGTAGTGGTCGGTCGTATGTAATGTCATCTAGCGGCTCGATCATGTCTAAACCCGAAAAATTCCCATAAACTGAATTAGTGAAAGCATAGATCAAGAAAATACAGCAGCCAAGGTGGAAAGCACCTAATCAAATGTCCAAAAAGTAATCAAGCCACTATCAGTTTTGTGTTGATGAAACAAAATTAAAAACTGGAGCAAATGGCTGGTTTTATAGTACTCCCAGTAGACGAAACAGAGCTCGTTACATCAGAGGCCCGGCCATCGACCAGTCCAGAGCCTCCAGTCAAAGGGCAAGTGCCATGTGATGTGATGTACAGTACTTTCCACCGGAAGTCCAAAATGACCCAACATGTCAACATGAAATCATTCTGGCGGCCATTTTGTATGTTCGATTACAAGTCCATGGGTGCATGTCATGCTATATGGGTACATGTAGATCCAACGAGCTGGGCAGATATGATACTGACAAGTGACAACTCTCGAATAATAAATATACGGGTTTTCTACGAGCTTCAGAAATAGCCAAAGCCACGCACCTTCAGCAAACATCAGAACATCCTAGCTTTTATAGTCAATCCATGGTGTGCGCAAATGTTTTTGCCCATGTTGTTGTCCTCGCCAACTTGTCTACTCTTGGATTGGCGATAACGCCCCCTTCCAATGTCCGATTCCAAAATCCCTACACGTACCTTCCAAACAAACAAAAAGCAGCGCTAAAACCAGCTGCCATAGAACAGCAAATGATGCATTGCCATGGCACCAAATTGACACTACGCTAGCGCCCCCTGTCGGCCACCTGGCGAAGCTGACCGTCAAATTTATCCAGCGCTGTTTAGATGCCAGGTTTACATAAACCTTGGACACTGCTTCGCTCTCATCTCTCCGCCTACAATGCATCACATACGCCGACTAAAATCGAAGCTATCTTATGTCATTTTAATTCTGGTGAGTACCAACAGTTTCCGCTTGGCCCTGGAAGCCTGACCGCTAGAGAGTGAAAGTTGGCTAGGCCTAACGAAGGTGTGACTTCAAACCTGTATCGATTCATGCACTCGAGCATTTTGGTAGCGCCAGAAACGGCCAAAAAAAGAATCCGATAAACCCTCGCAGCTTATCTTTGAGCAAAGTGCGTGTGACAGACGGCACATAACTTTGCGTTCACTTTTGAGCGTCCTCCAGGGTCAGGTTTAGTCACTGCAGGGTCACTTCAGCAGTGCTCATGAAGAGTTTCCAGATTGCCTTCGATTTGCACACCTTGGGTTCATCACCAATGTGATGCCCACAAACATTGTAAATCATGAAGCGCATAATTTATTCATAACATACGGTTTAATAGCCGCTGAACAGCGAGCTTCCTTGTTCAATTAAAAGTCAACGTGGCATGTTTGCTCCCAATTGTGCAATGCCGACAACCCGGAACATAATTTGATAGTTGAAGGACAGGTCTGCATCAAACCTCTAGCGATGGAAGCTGTCACACAAAACATGCTTCAAGCTATGGAAATTGATTAAGCCTGGGAGAGGAATGGGGCCAGTCTGACCAGTCGTACATCAATACCTGTACTCTACTGTCAGCAAAAACATGCCAAATTTGCATCTAAATGTGCATATTGATTAACTTGAGAGAGGGGCGAGGCCATTCTGATAATTTGGGTTCAATTCAGCTCAGTACATGTACTTTACAGTCAGCAAAAACATTCCAAATTTGCTTTAAATACATGTAACCAATTGATTCCATCTTGGAAGAGGGGTGTGGCCAGTGCTAATTTGGAGTCAGCTCGATCTTTACCTTACTGTGAATGAAGGCATTTCATGTGGTGTGTGGGGGGGGGAGTTGACACCAACGTCAATTGTAAATTGGATGTCTAAAAATCAAATAATGCAAGTTTAGAGGCTTTGTCGTACCTAGATTTTTGCTCAACACTGGCCCGAGAATGAACTTTTTTGCAGATGCTCTTATACATGTATTTGCATATGCCGAATGATGCGTTTGACCATTCCTAATGTTTTCTCTCTCATTACAGATTTCCTGTATATTCTATAATCCTGCATACAGCGCAGCCGTTCAGTTAACAAGTGATAACTTCGATACGTTAATAGGTGAGTGTTTAAACTTGCATTGAATTACGGAACATTTTGAACTGTTCAATGGGCGCATTCTCGACCAGCCTAAGGAAAAAAGTGCCTTGCAATTTTGGTAACTTGTGCGTGTGCAGGAACTCAAAATGGTGCAGTGTAGAGCTGCTAGATTTGTCACCGATAAAAGCCAGTGATATTAGTATTGTTACCCAATTGATCAAGGGTCTGATCACATGAGGCAACTAATTGAAACAACTTCTCAACCCA
>JAQFYZ010005048.1:0-10090 GCA_034695085.1 Cylindroiulus punctatus
TACGGCTCGTCCCATCGCGGGATTCTACGGCTCGTCCCATCGCGGGATTCTACGGCTCGTCCCATCGCGGGATTCTATGGTTCGTCCCATCGAGGGATTCTACGGTTCGTTGCTTTGGGGGATTTTATGGTTCGTCCCTTGGCAGGATTCAACATGTCTCATCGTGAGGGATTCCACATGCAGCCTAGTCATAAAGAAATCCATGCGCAGTCTTGTCGTAAAGGATTACGGGCAGTCTCTTCGTAAAGGATGCTACGGTGTAGTCCTCCGCAGAGATCCTACAGGGATGGATTAATTTCTTCGCAGCACAAGAAGTTAAGGAGCAACCTGGATGCATTTGGACATTCTAAACTCGCTACGTCAATGCTTTCGAGCGACCAGTGCAAGGCAAGTTTCAACATTTCCTTATTACTATTCGTAAATAAATGCTTGATAGACCTTCAAAGCTATAGACAAAGCCATGTGGCGGGAAGCGCCTGTCATTGAAGGCGTCATGGCGGCTGCATTGCCCATTTTGGGAAAGAGCGTTGCCAAAGTAAGGCGGGAAATTGTAAATAGAAATCGGCTGTGACTCAAAAGAAGTGGACTAAATGTCAACCAGGAAGTGCCAATTAAGCAATTCGTACCATATTTCTTGAACGTAGTATCACAGTAGTTGGCATGTTAGGGATAGGCTGACACCGCAGATGACGTATGCGATACATATCGGAATACGTAACTTTATAAATTCATTTCCTACACGTGTAGGACATTTCTTGTTAGGCACGTAAAACCTTGTACTCGTTGTGCATATTATTTCATGCCCTACAAGTGCATGTCCATATCTTCGTGGAATAGGGCCCTAGCTATTCAGGCCACCAATGCCTGCCGGACGCCCCTTGAAGGAATTTCTGGATCAGGTCCTGCTATATACTCGTGTGGTTTTTGGCGGCCCATTGCCCTCCTAATCGGCCCATGGCTCATTGACGATGCCATTGCCATTCGGTTTTCCTCCCATTTTCCATCAATGCCATCAACCCTTCTTTGATCGTTTGAAGAGTTAACGATGCCTAACATCTCGCTCTGCTGGCTTCAAAATTTCTGCCAATGACTCAATCTGTGAGTTAAGCAAATTAGGCGATGCAAACAATGGCCTGCCCTCAACCACCCCCAACATCTCATCCCCTCCCAAAAAATCGTTTGACTCCGAATTGCCTAGACGAAAGCATGGATTGTTTCTGGAATGTAACTCCCAAAATCGCCATCTTCAGTGAAATGCTCATCCCAAATTGGACTGCTCACAGGGACCAGTAATGACATTTCACCCCCACTTGAAAGTAATGCCTTTTCAATATATTGTAATATGTATTTCATCCGGAAAATGTACGTTGGACTTCGATGACGTTGTAAATGTTCATCGATACTCGCTTTGGCAAATTCATTGACCAAATGATGTAATTATTTATCCCATTTGACATCATGTTCCTAACATATTTGATGTCAAACTGGTGAAATGACGTCAAATTTTTAAGAAAATGGCGGCTATTTATCATGGATATGCAATTGGTTAGGATACAAGACGATATCAGGTCACTCTTCCTTGAATAGATAACAATTTCAGTATTTGTTATAATGGTTTCATCACTAAGGCATAACTTATTTTTCCAAAGTTGTTACTTATGCCAAGTTCCATTTAAAAAAAAAAAAAGAAAACGTGAGTAAATTTGGAGAAAATTTGTGGTTTGCTTCACAGCATTTCCTTGTTTATAAATATAAATGAAAACGTTTCAATACAAATAATGTAGACGTTTAAAAATGGACAAATGTTTACAATGTCTATTTTCTAATCAATTTTGTGGGATTTCTTTTTGTGAAAATGCGGTATAACATGACATGACATGTTTACGAATGGTCCATTATGTTCAATGCAGGACAAAAATTTGTCCTTTGTGGACTGTTTTGAAAGTGGTTTTTAATTTGAAAAAAAAAGATTAAAATGGCATCCATTTGGGACATGATGTTTTACTGAAAAAGGATTAAAAATGACGTCCTAAGGACATACTATCTTGGTGCATGTGCTACCTGAGATGTACAGGGTGATTGTGGAGTTTTTCCAATATTGCCAAAACTTATCTAAAATCATCCTATTTAAGTTAAACGAACATATATTGGAGCTAGGTTGAAGTTTCATATCAATGACTGATTGATAAACATCTAAGGCATGCAAGCACATTTTAATTTTTTTTTTAACTTTTTCAATTATTATTTTACATTAAAACAATGAATTGTTGAACAGTCCCAAAATGCCTTGCATGCCTCAGACGTTCGTGATATTTTTAAATTATTTCGGTGAAATTTCGATCTGGTAATATTGAACAAAAAATATGGTAATTTGCATAAAAATTTGATTAATTATCCAGGATTGAGAAGAACGTCTTTTGTCCATTGGGCTAAGAAGGTTCACGATAAATCTGGCGTTGTCCAAATCTCGACGACAGGTGGCTTAATGTTCTCCGCCGGCGAGAGGTCAAAGGTCACCGGGATTTGGGTCGTCTTAATAAACCCCTCAAATGTGGTCTCGAGGCGCTTCAGCACTTCCTTAATTTGAAATCTCGATCTGGAAACTCTTTGGGAATCTCTGAATGACGCCATTGAGGGCCCCTGTTGTTTGATTAATTGGAAAAGAGGCCAAAGGTAATTTAGCAGCTTAATGAATAATGTATATTCCAGCCACGAGCATTCATTTGCATAAACCTGAGCCGCCGAGATTGCGCTCCAATATTCACTATAAATAATTAAGACGTTTCTTTGTTTTGAGTTAAATTGGTCTTGTACGAAGACGAGGACGTATTTAAGGTTGCTAAGTTTCGCTCATTAGCGCAGAGAAAATATTTGGTTTGACTTTCATTTATCACACGTCATTTTGGTGCAAGATTTGTGTTGCTTGGCCATTGCAATATACAGGGTGCGTGCCAAGGCGGTGCTTGACATGCTTGAAACCTAGGCATTTTGCACAAATTTATTTGACGAATTTAAATTTCTAATAATAATAATAAAATAATATCAAAAGTAAGTTTCTAGTGGGGGATGTTGAATGGCATAACTTGTATTGAGGTCGGAGGCCATTGTCAAACTCATTTAAAGGTGAACTCCATAATTATTTTAATGACAACCGACTAATACATTCAAAATGTATGTAAATCTCATCGGGATTTATTAATTTCTGTTCACTTAACTTTTATCACATTTAACATTAAAACACAGTACTCATGAAAAAAATACACGAAAAAGAACTCGTTCAACCTTATTCAAAATTATATTGCTTGTAATTGATATCGACATTTATTTGTTTTTGTTAATTACTTTTAATTACATTTAGTCATCAGAAATACACTTAAAATTAAACCACAGTATTCATGAACAAAATACCCTAACAACAAAAGTTATTCAACCTTTCTCCAGCCTTAAATCTTATCGAGATTTCTTAATTTGTATGCTTTTAACTTTGTCGCAGTTAATACAGAATTAATGGACATAATTCATGGAAAAACATATTCATCCTTTTTCAAAAATTAATTATTGCAAATGTTAACTTTTTACGTTTAGTATTAAAACCCAGTATTGATCCAAATACCCGAAAACAAACTTGTTCGACTTTTTTTAAAACGTTATGCTTTTTAAATCTTATCGATATTTATTAATTTGTTTACTTAACTCAAATTACGTTTATAATTTCAAGCACTGTATCAATTCATAAACAAAATCCAAACTTATTCGACCTTTTTTAGTACGTTATGCCCAGTGAACAGTGCTCTACTAGTAATTTTCTTATAATTTTCTATAATTTTTTACCTTAAGAGAAAATTAAGAAAATAAAACAACTCCAAAATTAGACAAAAATTACGAGTGGACAGTTAGCATCACATTAAAACTTAAATGTTCGTAATGATTGGATGGTTTCTGATGGACCTTCACGTATATGTTGTGGCCAGCTATATAGCAGTAATTCTAATATCACCTGAAACATTTCATTTATTTTTTTGCAAATGCAATCTCAGCTGTGGCAGTGTGGCCAGACAAATTAACAATCATTTCGTCAGACTTATTTGTACACGAAATGGGGCCCAGTGGCCATTTGCTGTTAATTGGCCGAGCGTAGTTGTGTCCAGAGCACGAAATCGTTTCGTTGTTGGAAGCAATTTTTAACTGCCAATTTCTCAGGCCTGACCAAGAAAAATGTTGCTGATAATTTGTCCGTGGTTCGTGCCGTGTGTGGTCAACCAGACGTCGAGCAGTTCGCGGGCGACAATTGCTCAAATGGCACTTGATAAATGAGGCCATCATCTTGCTCATTGTCTTTTCGAGTCCTCTCATTGTCCACCAATGGCAAAAGTAAACAAAAAGCGACTTTAGCCTTGGTCCTCAGAGACGCCACTGACCATCATGGCTATTGATGGGATGCTGTCAGAGTGGTCATTTGATAGCAGCACCGTCTCCAATTAAGACCCATTGAACGTGCGTTGTGACTTTGGGGACACCCTGCATAAAATTACCGAACACAATTGCTCCTTTCCTGATCAACATATTAAAATAATTTTTTTGTAAACATTAACAGGGTGGGATGTGCTCTTGGCAACTTATGGAAATGTATATGATATTAATAAAAACGATAATTCAATGTTTGACCACAATTTTGCTTTATGGGCGGTAGATGGCAGCACCTGCCGTCTGAATGGGAATATAAGAGATTTGCTGTCGTTGGCAAAATAAAATATTAACGAAATGTTTTTCATTTCATATAGCGCAGGAACTTGCTATCAATGTAAAATTTGAATTGAAACATTTAGTTGCATTTGAAATTATCATATCCAACCAAAATTATCAAAATTCAATTGCAAAAAATCACTTTCAAAAAAGCAAAAAAGCCTTACAAACACTAAAATGACGTAGGGTTTTGACGTCACATCTAACAAAAAGTTCAAAGTGGACAGAAATTAAGAAATCTGGATTAGAATCACGAAGCATTGTCATGAAGAAGGTTGAATGAGTTTTTTTTTGTGTATTTTGTTCAAGAATTAAGTGCTTTAATTATGTAATTAAGGTTAAATAAACAGAAGCTAATCAAAGTAGGTAAGATTTAAAAAGCATAATTTTTTTAAAGGGTCGAATCAGTATATTTTTCATGTGTTTGGTTTATGAATACTGTTTCAATGTTAAACTCAAAACGTGAAGATTCTCAAGAATACTTTCTTGAAATTTCTGACCATATATTTCGATTTGAGCAAAAATTTAAAATTTGATCACAAATGAATTGGTCAAAATTAAGCAAATCGACTTGAGGAAATGTTCTTGTCAATGATGACTTTGACGACATTTTTTCTATTAAAAAATGATGACTGCATTTGGCAACAACCATTCCTTTATGTACAATAGGATGCCATGGTAACTGAACACTATCACATTTCACCATGCTTGTTAAATTAAAATTGAAGAATTAAATTGCAGAATTAATTTTGACTAAATTAAAATTGGATAATCAAGTTTTGACTATAAAATCACGTCGCTCGTAATTGCATGTATTTTCAACAAATTAAATTTGACGGAACAAACAAAGCAATCCTCATCAATGAATTAGTTAATCAAGATATTATGTTTTGTAAGTAAATCTTTCTGTTGATGCTCGATATTTGTTGATACTCGATATTTGAACTTCAGTTTGATTTTCGACACCATTTCGTTTAAAGGTTGGTAAACATTTCCAGGTTGGCCCAAATAACACAACGAAACTTTCATTGATTAATTCATGAAAATCCCCCAAACAAGATGGTATCAACGGACATGAAATGTTTAAAATTTAGCTCCACCAACAAAGATCTTATCAACATATTTGCTCGAGTTGGAATTGCATAGGAAGGGGTTAAACCTTATAAATGAAATTAAATTCGTTTACTGCTTTAATTAATACATTTTTTCGCTTTGCACGTTAATTTAATAAGGCGCAAACTACGGAACCATGGTAGGCTAATTACCGCCATGAGAAATATCTGTTTGAATTTATTTTTATCTTTTTAACTCGTTTCGTCTGGCAGCGAACAAATTAAATTTAAGCCATACAAACGAGCTTTAATTAAGGAAATTAATTTCCTGGTCTTAATTTGGATATCATGCAGTATTCGTGAATCCGGCCTCCTCATGGGTATGTGACAGTTTCATCCTGAGGGCTTATAATCGCTGATTAAATCGGAGTTTAGTCGACTATCCATTGTTTTCACAGACACCTGTCCTTTACTCACTGTTAAATTTATTTTGGTGCAACCCGAATTGGTTATCTCTAACCAAACTTCTTACAGACTCGTTCAAAGACATGACATTAATTTTTTCCTACAACGAACAAATTTCATTTGCATTAATTAAAACTTACAGGTCTTATGAAGCCCTGAGACTGCGAAACTTTGAGCGATAGGATTAACACAAGTTGAACATTAATAACTGCTAAGAACTGCAAATCTTAAATTAAAATACTAATGCACTGTCATGAAACGATAAAAAATATAAAATTCGTAGTGATTCACATATGCAAAAGTGCAAGGTTTAACAACATGCATAAAACAAACATAATTCCTTTTTTTACTTTTATTTTTATTTAATAGATGTTTAATTCATTTAATAATAGCTTGGCTGGAAGTTCATATTAGAACTTGTATGGGCCAAAGAGTTAATATTTGTACATGTGTATTACTAGAATACGAGTACAAAATAATAAGTTAGTACAAAATCTTCGTATAGGGAGTTCAAAAAGTACAAGATAATAGCCAGGTAAAAAATGAGTATACAACGAGTACATAACACCAAATAACAAGAAAATAACTTCAAGATATAGTATTTTATTTTCCAACAAAAATAATAGGATTAAAAAACTGCCATTAGTCATTACTGAGGGACTGCTCCTTAAAATTGGCAAACAATGCGAACAAGGGTGTATGCAGGTGGTGCCATCATCAAGGGGCACCCCTGAAGGCTGGCAAACCATACGTACATCTGTGTAACCAGTGATTGCCCAACTTTGCAAGTTTCGCAAATTTCGCAATTTCAGGGATTCGCAAATTTCGACCTGCGAACAATTGAAAAATGTCATACTTTAGCATTTTTAATGGCCAGGAGCATTTTTTTAAAACCTGGAAAAGTCAGGGAAAAATCAGGGATATTGAAATTGAATTTCTGGGGGAACCCTGCATGAGTGGAATTTAAATATATAACATTTGACATGTACAGTACTTAGGATGATTTCTCTGCAGTGAAATCATATTTTGTCCCCAGAATTTCACCAATACATTCTTCGTTGGCATTTAATTCGATAACATTTCTCCAAATCTGACAGACTCATCTTCCCCTAACTTCTTTGTCCTTCAAATTCGACTGTTCTCTGAGCCCCAGACGCCCAGCCAGTTTCTTTTAATTAAATCTTCAAAAATCGTTTTCACTTATTCTCCTATCTCTCTTTTCGCTCGCCCATCTTTAATAACAAAAAAGAAAAAAAATCCCCGCAATGACATGGTAGGATTTAAAAGGAGGATTATGTAAGTTAGGAATAGGGTTATGAGGGCGAACGTTTCCAGGGTTAATTTAGGGAATATTGGCGTGTTGGCGAGGCACAGCTGCTTGTTCAAATTGAATAGCAGCACGTCTGTCTTAAGGCCATCATTTGCTTACAAATGCTGCGCATGCGCAAAATGCACTTATGTCCTCATGGAGAAACTGTCTCCAAACTGATATTTGTTGCAATACTGACAGTCGAAAATTGACAGTCAACTGGTTACGATGCAACCAGATGTGCAAGTGAAAACATTGCTGAATAAATTATAGAAATTTGGACCTTCATTTTATTTTTCCAAAATATTTTGCTTACAATGTTAGTTGTAATTAATATCGGAGATTAGATAATATCATGATTTAAATATCTGAGATATTTTAAAAGAAAAGTACAATGAAATGCATGGTTGTTATTTTTAAAAACATTGTGCTATTTGCATTTACTTTTAATATTTCTGAATGCACTGCAAGGATATTACACTACTCAAACTTAGTGTAATTTTGCCGAAAAGTTAGTTAATTTTTACACGTTTTTATCACTTAGTCAGTTTCGCAATCATTTATATCCAAAATAGATTGATTCGTGAAAAAACTTATAGAACTTATTTGTATAACGTGTGAAACGATCACAATTAAAACAATTCTATTCACATGAATAAAATTTTATTTCAATTTTCATCAATTTCAAGTTGGCAAATTAAAAACAAATTTCTTCTAGTTAAAAAATAGCTCCTAGTTCTAATTAATATCTTAGATTTTGTAAAAGTCCAATATTAAAAAACATTGTGCTCTTAGCATTTACTTTTAATATTTCTGAATGCACTGCAAGGAAATTGCTCTACTCAAACTTGGTGTAAGTTTGCAAAAAATGTAATTAATTTTTATAAGTTTTTTATTCTTAAGTCATCTTTGTAACCATTTATCTCCAAAATGGATTGGTTCATGATCAACCTCATGAACATTATTTGTATAAGATGTGTAAAACGATCGCAATTAAAAAAATTCTGTTCTTAGAAATTTGGTTTCAATTGTCATCAATTTCAAGTTGGCAAATTGAAAACAAATTTCTTCTAGCTCCTAGTTCTATAGCTCATAGTTTTAACAAATTGCTTATACTTCAACAAATTGCTTCTAATTTAAAAAGACTTACTTCAACTTAAGCTTAATAACTGTAATAATAAACAGGCAAAGCTGTGTAGTTTATTACCAAAACATTGCTCCAATTGAAGCTTATGTTATTTCACAAACTTCCAAAATTATGTAAAACATGTTTCATTATATTTCGTTATTTTTCCTTGGATTTCCATTCGGAATTTCAGGTTTTGTTCAGTTTCCTCCCTGCTTTCTTTTTCCGTAACTCAATAAAAGCATCGTTGACAAATAACTTTAGTCTGCATTTGGTTGCATCGCATTTTTGCATGCAATTCGCCTTTACAATTCGTTGAAAAAACAAATTGTTTTGATGTGCTAGAGGACTCCCAGGGGCGAAAACATGATTTGAAATAAGTTCTCCTAAAGCCCCGATATTATGCCTGATTTAAGACAATGGTTGGCACATTCTCCCATCTTATTATTTCCCGAGGAGAAATAAATCTTTGATTTGCTGCGGTTTTTCTCAATTGGTGACAAATTTGGGAAAATAAAACGCATCAAATAAGACACAAATTCGGAGCAACGGAAGTCATCGATTTGGGAAAGGAAGGGAAGAAACTATTAGGCTTTAGGCACACAACACGAGTGTATATAGTGAAAACTACTTTAAAACCTTAGATGAAAATCCAGCTGTAATCATTGGAAAGCAACTTGTAAGTCAATTTGCAGCAAAAGCGTTACCAATAAAAACATTTACGTTCGTACAGCGTTTTTGTTTTCAATTTTGCTAAATTGATTTTTTGATTTCAAAGGGTTTTTTCATTGGCCGATTAAGATTGTATGAAAAATGCAAATTGTTGAAGAGCGAAACATCATTGTTGAGCAGACAAGTTATTGGTTTTTCAAACATTAAATTAAGCGTGAAAAATACTCGAGGGCTTGCAAGAAATGTCGATTTGGTAGATTTATTGTAACATTCAGTAAGTACAATGTATAGATGGACGAATTTATCGGTTATGTTGTAGAAATGAGAAACTTTTTACATGTAAGTGAAGAACATTAACAAAAGCATAATTGGTGTAGTTATAATTAAACTCGTTTTTTGAAAGCCTAGTTTAATTTTATACAGGGTGTCTATGAATTATTGTTGAATTTCAATAAATCGCTGTGAGTTCTATATTTAACATATGATCCCAGACCATATTAAGGTACATAAAAATATTCCCAATGTTTACTTGTACAACATGACGTTTTTCACATGTGCCTGGTGGTGATTCTGCATCCAATTGAATCAAATACAATTTATTCCATACCATGTGCAGCTAGTTTGGGATTTTTTAAAATCCGTTTTATTACCCGGGTGGAAAAATGTAATAGGGCCATGTATGGGATTATATATGTCATATATGCCCATGTATGTGCCATGTAT
>JAQFYZ010005049.1:0-10090 GCA_034695085.1 Cylindroiulus punctatus
AAGGCCAAAATAAAAAGCAATTAAAATCTCATTAAGTGAAATGAGGCCGTTTCGGCCTGGAGGGCATTGTCTCACAGTCGGCGGCCAACATTTAGCCAATGTTGTGCCAATATGTTCGGCCAACCAAAAAACGATGGTTGGCGTCTAACATTTTGCCAACGTTGTGCCAACAATCATTTGCCAACTTGAAAACGATGGTGTGCGTCTAACATTTTGCCAACGTTGTGCCAACATGTTTGGCCAACCTAAAAACAATGGTTGGAAAACAACATTTCACCAACATTGGGCCATCGTACATTTGCTAATGCCAACCTTTTGACAACTGTGCCAACGTGTTTCCAACGTTGGCCCAACATGACGTGTTACTAGGGACTGTATATCGTCACTGATTTTATTTGGATCTAATTAAACTGTCATGCAAATAAATGCTTTGATTAATAGCTTACCTTGTACATTTTTTTATCATCGTGTTCAAGCATCAAAACAAATAATATATAACAAATTTGCAAAAATACGAAAACAAATCGAATTTTTTTCTCGTTATTTTTGCTATTGGTGTGCTCGCCCTCTTGAAAGCCATCCTTTATTCCTCAACTTTGGCGACATTTAAATGTGGCAAATTTTGTTTTGAAAGAAATGGCGCAGCTTCAAGCTGGGTAATTATTTTTCAATGCCTATAGTTTCGATGAATTTTGTTGTATTTTAGATTTACCCTAATAGGAACCGTTACAATGTACATGTTTAAGGATAGAACACAGCAAGACATTGGCATTTGGCAAACATTGTTCAAAGTACTGGATATGCGTGTCCCGGTTATATGGCTTTATTCGACGCATGCAGAGGGAATAAAAATTATGGATTACATAAGATATGTGCACAATTCCATGAATGCTCTGCAGTGGATCGTGGCCCAGCCGTTTAATGTCAACAAAGAAATGCGGTCATATCCACAAGGGACACTCGGTGAGTTTCCGCGACACAATTTCTCGAGTCTCTTGGGGAAAGTAGGCCGTGAAGTGAAAACTGTATAACGAATCATGTTTTTGCTTGCAAACCCTTGGAAAATCAACCTTTGTCAAGGACATAGAAACCATTTTTTGGCTGTCCTGTAAAATTTGGTTTTTGTGGCTTACGGGCTTTCCAATGTCAACAGCTCAATTACAAACAGGATTTTGCATCCTATCGATAAATTCCAATTCCCTAGTTTTCTCTTTCCTTAGATGGACTATAATATAAATGCTAGAATTTTTTTTATGCCACTAGGTGTCTTTGGGAATTTTGTTTATGTTCCTGACGACTGGCTAATCGAGGAACTGCCAAAGGCTTTTCAATCACTCGGGAAAAATGTCTACGAAAATCCACGAGATAACAGTAATATTTGCTTACAATCCACATGCAACAAGATGGAAATCTCAGAGTGTATCTATGAGGAACACAAAACGAGGTAAAGCCATAATGTGGCATGTTGGGATCGTGATCACAATCTTTACTTCTGGTCAGCACTTTTTTTTCTTTCCCAGTAAATTCTGATGGCGTTTGGCGTTGCTTCTTTATTTGCAAATTAGGAGACATCGGGTATTTGACGACCAACGGTTCCGCGAGGATATTATACATTACATTTGGCCATTAGACAGCCTATACTTAACATTAGTGTCCAAAGATGATGAGCCCATCCATGTGAGCTCGTTTCCATTTCTATTGCACATTTTCCTCAGTTCGCAGCGGATTTTCTTAAATTTCATGTGTTTGTGATTTTACAGCTTATGCAGTTTTGAACTACATTAATACATATACACTCTCAAAAAAAGAGGTGCTTTAAAGGTTCTGAGATACTATCGAACCCATTTCCTTAATTTGATGTCGAGGTGCTATATGGACACCCCTAGGGGTTCCCATGATATAGCATCTCTAGAGGATCTACAGGGTGTTTCAGGACTATGTTGCCAAACTTTGTGGGCATGTAGAATGGGTCAATACAAGCCATTTTTATGTTAATGTACCCATAAGCAGAAATGCCACGTTAGGGTGCTGGAGGCTGTTCTAGCCATTCTCACGATGGCCATTGCATGCCTCATACCAAGTTCATGTTTCATTACAGACTGACGGCATGGAGCGATATACCTTTGCTGAGCTTGCAGATATGCATCTTGTGTACGGAGGCAAGCTGCGAGAATGTACCAGGAGATGTATCCTGCACAGAGACACCCATGTCGTGCCACGTTTCTTGCAATTGATCGGCACCTGCGAGAACGTGGAACGCTTTACATCAGGAGAGCTGATGGTGGTCCGAGAACTGCAAGAATCCCCACGTTCGAGGAAGAAGTTCTGGAAAAGGTGGCCAACCGGCCGTCAACCAGTACACGTGCCATTGCACATGCCATGGGTGCCAGCCTTTCAACAGTTTGGTGTGTCCTGCACGAGCAATTGCTACATCCCTACCACGAACAGAGGGTTTGTTAGAAAGTACAGTTCTTCAGAGCGAGATTTGATCTCCAGCTCGAGCTTTTCAACCAAACGCTTCACAATGTATGACTTGGGCCCTGATGGCTATACGAAAATTTTCTTGGTCTATGAGACACTTTAGGACCTAACAAGTTCATGTGGGAAACCTGAAATTTGCTATCCATTGATTCCTTAAGGGATCACTTTTGGTATCAATTGGATAGCAACTGATTAAACACCAACTGACCTCTACTTCCCAGTGGATGAGAGATCCACCAGGCGATCGGTAAGGTCATAGGGCCACCCTGCTGAGTGGCGCCCTAACTTAAACATTAGCAAGCACATAGCTAAATAGTGAAAATCATGCACAACAATATTTGGGGGAAAATTCCTAACGATTGCAGTAATTTTAACTCACCCCAAAAGCTTCAGTTTCCTTGGTCCTCCTTCCTGGCGCTCGAGATGCTAGAAAATTGTGGGCATTTTTGCCACCATGCAAAAATCCCTAAACCTCTGGAAATTCTAATTTCCCGA
Organism: Cylindroiulus punctatus; assembly: GCA_034695085.1. Taxonomy (NCBI): domain Eukaryota; kingdom Metazoa; phylum Arthropoda; class Diplopoda; order Julida; family Julidae; genus Cylindroiulus; species Cylindroiulus punctatus. The sequence continues at coordinate 2,977 of JAQFYZ010005049.1, forward strand.
ATTTTCCCCAGACATCAAGATTGTGGCTTTAACTCCGTTTATTTAAACCTTCCATTTAAATAGCCACAATTTCGCCAACAGCAAATGCAGGATCGCAATGGATTTGCCAGGTTAGGCACAATCCAAAAATGGGAGCTTTCTCCCAGCACGTCCACGCTTGGAAAAGTCACAGGAAGCAGTTAAAGATGGAGGACACATCAATTTCCGCCTCAGCCAGGATGGACGTCACTAAGAAAGCATAGATCCAACCTCAATAGGCTGAGGGGAAAATGTAATGGGGAAACCAGGTCAACCCGTTTCCATGCTACTCAGCAACGACGACGTCATGGAAACCTCTTTGCCTTGGCCAGGTGCATGGCCTCAGGCTGAGGGGCTGCATGACACAGCAGACTCCCAACTTCCCCAGCAGTTTGGTTTGAGTGGGACATTTGAAATGTCCCAGCACAGGCCTAAGTCAATGTTTCTCGTATATTTGACTTGCCCCTGACTTGGTGTACACGGGGTGGCAATACTCTTGCGTTCTCCCCCACCATGGTCGGGGCCCTGAACCTGATCACGGCCCTAGGGCGCGCCCAGGCGCCTTCAGGCTACAGGTGTCAGGGCTAAAACTTCAAACTCGCACAGTTTGGGAAGTATAGCATTCACAGCAATGTTTCTTACATTTGCCGTGTGCGCATTCTCATGCACCACAGTCTAGGGTCGGTTTCCGAAACGTCAGTCTACTGCATCGGCCGGAAATCACTAAAACGCGCATGCGCAACTGGAAGTGCGCCTGCTACGCCCAAACTAACTATCCGAATGGCGTAGTTCCATCTCTGGGGGTAGATACTTTACCTTCTCGTGTTCCTAAGAGTTGAAACCACGATGTTTTCCGCCTGGAAACACGCGGCAGCACTTTTTGTACTTTGAAACGGGTGTAAGTCCCGTTTCGGTTGCGCTGCGCTAATATGCTTTCTGGGCCGATGCAATCTAGGGTAGATCTACACTACAAACTTTGGATCAACCCGATATTATGTCAGGAACCAAAATCGCTCCTGCATGTGTATCCCCCCACCCCAACCCTATGAGTAAACAACACTGTACTTAGGGGAAAACAACCTTTGGGGGGAGGCAAAGGTGGGCCCAAATGCTTAAGCGCGCATTTGGGCAAAAGACACGACATATATAATGCATGAAATATATATGCAAATGACTCAAGGTACAATCTTTGCCATTTTAGGCACTGCATTTGGTTGAGCGCCCGGAGCGCAAAGTTCGGCCATGGGGCCTTGGCTTTACACCAAAACAACAGGGTTCAAGCTATGCGTCCAACTGACTTTCCCCTACATGTCCGCATTCATCATGATCCTCATTTTGACATGTCTATTTTGTTCAGTGATGAGGCTTGCTTCACAAATAATGGCCTCATTAACAGTCACAACAGTCACATATGGGATAAAGCAAACCCATATGCCATGCATATCAGGGGACATCAGTAGCGGTTCTCTGTCAATGTGTGAGGTGGCATTGTTGGTGGACAGCTGATTGGTCCTTACATGTTGCCACCGCACCTGAATGGTCACATCTATCGCCAGTTCCTGCAGCATGTGCTCCCTGGGCTCTAGGAGGATATTCCACTCATCGTGCTTCTGAGAATGTGGTTTATGCACGACGGCGCGCCTGCTCATTTCGCACGTGAGGTGCGGGCATTTCTAAATGAAACATTCCCCGATTGCTGAATTGGCAGATGAGGTCCCGTGCCATGGCCACCACGGTCCCCTGATTTGACACCAATGGACTTCTTCTTGTGGGGTCATGTCAAGAGCCAGGTCTATGAAACACCTGTACAGACTGTGGAGGACCTCATCGCCCGGATAACAGATGCCTGCGAATTTGTGCGGCAAACACCTGGCATCTTTGAGAAGGTTAGGCAGAACAATATACGTCGGAGCACCGCGTGCGTTGATGCTGGTTGCTGTCACTTTAAACAGCTATTATGAATATCTGTGCTCTTGTTTCAATAAAGAAACATCTGAAATGGCTTGCACATGCTTATCACGCAATCACCAATCAAAACATATAGGGCCTATTATGAGACCGCATTGATCTTTGGTGGCACTTGTACCCTAACGTGGCATTTCCGCCTATGGGTACATTAACAAAAATGGCTTGTATTGACCCATTATACATGCCCACAAAGTTTGGCAACATAGTCCAAAAACACTCTGTATATTGCTTTTTAAGTATTTTTAAGTGTTCCAGAATATTAACTTACACTACATGTTTACATTAAACGTTGAATTATGGTAGTATTAAATTATTTACCAACATATTCATGTTGTGCCTGTTTAGGAAAAAGTACAAAACCTTAAGGGTACAAATGTTTAGAAATTATAATATGAAATTATATATTGAGTCCACATTTGTACCCATACATATTGTACCTAAAGGTACAAATATTTGAATCATTTTATCGCTTTGGGTACATATATGATATATAGGGTGCAAATGTACATTTGTAGCCCACAAAAACTGCATTTGTACCTTTGGTTGTTGCCAAGATAGAATTACGTCAGACTCGACCAGCTTTGTCGTTAAACGATGTTTAATTGCAGCAGAATTGCATGATTATAATTAGTAGATTACGCATGCACAAAGTGAGAGAAAACGAGCCTATAATCAATCCAAAACACCTATAAATAGCAAATATGAAAATGCGTTGTTTTAAGCCATACTGTACCAGTATGGCGGACGGACGTTGGAGCGATGACGGTCAGCATCATCACGTGTCGAGGTATGGAGAACAAGAACGTTTTGGTACTGGCATCTGCCCCCTTTATAGGGCATGGCTTGTGCGTGATCTTCATGTCCAGGTCGGAAGGTTAATGTCCTTTAACTCTGAAAATGCGCTTGTGGTGAGTGATAAGTCAGCTACGTGGGGGGCCTAACATATCAGCTACATGGGCCGCAATTGCGAGAGGGGGCCCTACATATCTCTACGGTTTACAGTGTAAGAGAGAATAACATGTGGTAGTGCTTGTGCAGGAAGTGTCATTTGTCATCCAGTTTTGCAAAACATTAGCCTTTTGCATTTAAAAATATATATTTATGTGGCTCGAGTTATGCTGAAATGAATGTTTTTTTTTAATTTTATGTGACCTCCAGTTTGGCATATGGTCACCACATGCTGGCTTCATAATGCACAAAAACTTACCTCCTAGACATGGGAAGTTATATGACCTAAGTGTGGCCTTCATCGAAGAGCACCCTCTCATCTATAAGCGTGTGCTCAATACTTCAAATTTAGAGAAGTGCACTGAAGCGGAGGTCCCTTGCCAGTTTATTGAGTATACTAGCGGGGTGGAATTCATTCCATGGTAAGTAAAGGTTTATTGTCTTAAAGATCGTCTGCTTGATCATGGCGCACATGTTGTAGGGACTGGGTCTCACACTTTGGGTTCATATCACAGTGTATCTATCTGCTTTAGCTTTTTCAGATTTTTATTAATTTGAACGATAAGTAAAACTATCCGTTCATCTAATTTTCGATTTCTTAGTTGCCATAATAGCGCAAAATGCGCGATCTAAAGGCCATGCCTAGGCCTACTTTATGGACGTAGACCTCGAGGATCGTGTTGAATACGAAGGTCAATCATATTTATTGTTTTCTAATACAGTCTGAATACTACAAATTGCACATACAATTTGCAACAACAGAAATAGACAACTACAAATTGGAATTTTCTCACATGTGGAATGGAAAATTACTCCCTTATTGTTCGGCTCACTAGTTTGTCACGTGGTTACCTGTAGTTTACCTAGAGTACCATACTAATCATTGAATTGATTTACAGTGATCTGGATTTGTAAATTCGTGAAACCATTGGAAGTGAATGGCACACATCCATTTTATTGTTTTTATTATGCTGGCCACCAGTGTCACCATTGTCTGCCCCCATTAAGCATCGTTCTCGCTTATTTTCCCCCAGTATAGTCAACAATGTGTTGATTTCTGATGTTACAGTCTCAGTTCATTCCAGTATAGTCACAGTGTGTTGACTTCTGTTGCTACAGACTTAAGAGGACATTGTGGACATGGCGCCCCCCCAGGTGACGCCTAAGATGTTTACGACACGTTCATCGAAAGCACTGACAGAAGCACTGGCTGAGGCTAAGGCACTGGCAGCAGAGCTGCCTGCCTCAAAGAAGGCAAACGAGGTGCTGCAGGGACTGAACAAGGCGCTACAGAAGGCATTTGATAATCACCCAAGTTCCTCACCCCCGAAAGTCATGGAGACCGCATGCCAGACAGACTGGTCACCAGTGCGTGATGCTTCAGTAGGGGTTGACTTTCCAAGCTGCGACCAGTCATCACAAACAGTGTCAACCCCAGATGAAACTCTGTGGAAGACTGTGGGTATAGGAGGTAGGTTTGGGGGCACTCGTAGGTCCCGCAGGGGTTCGCAGACAGCTGGTTCTAATGCATTCCGCATACCAGTGGCCAACCGATTCAGCGCACTCAATTTGGATGCTCCGGCTGACAGGTCCCAGTTGCTTGTAGAGGATAGTCAGGTCCACCTACTGGGCGACTCTTGTCCGTGGGGTTAGGGTTTGCAGGCCTGAAAAGGCAACCACCGTGCTGAAAAATGCTGGCTGCAAGCCCTTGGGGGTGGTGCATACCGGAACCAACAACATGCAAGGTGGTAAGCCTGGGAGTTTATCCGCACATCTGCACGGACTGGTCAGGGAGGTCCGCTGTGTCTGACTGCAGGCTAGGATGCTGATCTCCAGCATTCTTCCTCGGTTTGACCGTGGATACCGAGGCCGTGGCGGGTTACCCAAAGGGGTGTGGCTGTTCGCGCGAGAGATTTCGGCCTTCTGCCAGCAGGAGCGCATTATGTGTGTTGACGCATCTCAGAAACTGCTACAACATCCTGAGAGGTATTACTCGCATGATGGTCTCCACCTCACCCATTAGTGAAGGGGCGACTGTGGGAATGTGCCGGGGAAACTAGAACCCTGTAAACTGCCTCTAAATTTCAATTTAAACATTGAGAGTAGGCAGCTTATTAGTATGAATGTTATGGTCCTAAATTGCTAAAGCATCAAAAACAAATTGTTAAAGTTTTAAGAGGTAGTGGAATCACTTTGCTCGGACATCGTTTTGGGATCCGAGTCGTGGCTATCGGAAGAAGTCAGTTCCACAGAAGTCTTTCCTACTAATTTTGTAGTCCACAGGATGAACAGAGCAGATGGTTATGGAGGTGTATTCATAGCCCATTCCAACAAGTTTTCCTCTGTTAGGGTAAACGCATTGAAAACCAACAGTGAAATAGTGGCCTGCAGTATCGTACTGAAAAGTAGAAGGAAATTGATAATTATTTCATATTATCGTCCAAACGACTCCACTAACCACATAGACGAATTCTACAAGGCAATTGACCTAATATTTAGTATTAATACAAACCCTATAGTACTTATAGGTGGGGATTTCAACTTCCCTGGTATAGACTGGGAAAACTACGTTCATGTGGCCTCCTCGCCATATGCTGCTAACTCTAAGCTGTCTCTGGAATACTTGGCAACTTGTTCCCTTTAACAATTAAACAAAAAGCCCACTAGGAGTAGTAACATTCTCGAACTACTAATCACAAATTCCCCTGATTCATTCTCAAATGTTGATATTGAGGCAGGCATAGGAGATCATAACCAGCTAATCGTTGCAGAGTTTAATGTCAGGCATTCGACAATTTCAGTTCCCAGGAAGTTGTTCTACCAGTTTGGAAGGGCCGACTGGGGTAGCCTAAGAAAATTCGTGAGTTTGGTACTGTCTTTGCAAATGGAAGACTTTTCTGAGAGGGTTGTTGGTTGCAACTGGGGAATATTCAGGGGTGCTATTGAGAATGGCATCTCTAAGTTTATCCCGATGAAATCAGGCCGTAATAGCACGGAACCAGTCTGGTATAACACCACTATCCGTCGCACCTTGCGTAAAGTAAGGCTAGCTAGGAACGGCTTGCGCAGGGCAAGAAATGCCGAGAAGGAAGTCAGATTTAAAAGTCTACGGCAGAAGTTAAAGAAATTATTATTTGACGAACATTCTGAATTTAAAAACCTCACACTGGGAGAATCATTAAAAGATATTCCTAAATTCTTCTGGAAATATGTCAAATCTCTAAGAAAAGAGCCCAACTCGATATCTGCCCTCGACGTGAATGGCAACGTGACCTCTGATGGTCACGAAATGGCAACAATTTTAAATGCCCAATTTCAGGGGGTGTTTGTAAAAGAAAACACTGTATTGCTGAAGCTTGAACCTGCTACCCACACATAATGGAAAATGTCCATGTCACAAGGGAAGAAGTTGAGAAACTTCTTTGTTCATCATCTGTAACTAAAAGCATGGGACCAGACAACATCTCGCCTAGAGTACTCAGGAAGCTGGCACCCGTGATTAGCTAATTTCTTTCGCTACTTTTCCAACAATCCATTTCCTCTGCCACTTTTCCAGAGGATTAGAAGTCAGCAGACATATGTCCAATCTTTAAAGCAGGTTGTGCCAAGGACCCAAGTAATTATCGTCTGGTGTCACTCACATTAGTTGTGATTAAATTATTAGAACATATACTTTATTCAAAAATGATGTACTTCCTGAATCATGAGAATTTAATCATTGACCAACAGCACGGGTTAAGGCAAGGATGATCCTATGAAACGCAGCTGGCACTATTCGTTCATGAAATTTTAAGTGCATTAAACGACGGGAAGGAGGTTGATGGTATATTCCTAGACTTTGCGAAGGCATTTGATACCGTCCCTCACCAGCGTTTACTTCACAAGCTATAATCCTTCGGTATTAATCCCCTTGTAGTTACATGGATATCGGCGTTTCTGTCCGGAAGGAAGCAGCGGGTTATGCTTAATGGAGCTGAATCAGGCTGGGTTGATGTGACCTCTGGTGTTCCGCAGGGAAGCGTCCTCGGGCCATTATTCTTCCTCTTGTTCATTAATGTCCCATGAAACATTTTTATGTCATAAGAAGAGCATATTCTTGCAAAGACCATTACGTTAAAACATCATGAGAATGTAGCTGAGTGGAACGCTTCATTGGTAGCTCCGTGACTCATGGGGCATG
>JAQFYZ010005050.1:0-10089 GCA_034695085.1 Cylindroiulus punctatus
TAACCCAAGAGGAACCAAAGGGTTAAAAATAGAGCCGGATTGGGAATAGAAAAAAAGAGGGGAAGAAGATAAGGGGGTTGTCCTATCGCGGAAAACATACAGGGTGAATCTGATAGCTTTGACATCAATATTGTAGAAAACAGTTTTATGATTTTATTTTAGTATTTTTGGAAACAGTTTTCATTTGTTCAAATGTTTTGAGTTTTTTGGGATAATCCTTCTACATGTACAATTTAATTGGGAAGTTATTTCTGTTATTAAAAAACATTTTTAGGGTTGTTTTTAATAAAATAAATTTCCTATAACATCCTGAAATATTTTCCAGAAACTAATACTAAACATTCTTCTAAAATAATAAGACATTTATCAATTTGAAACATTTTTCCAAAAAAAAAAACATATTACAATATTACAATATTACAATTTTTTGAAATGTTTTTTAAATTATTTTGGGATAATCATTCTACATGTACAATTTAATTGGGAAGTTATTTCTGTTATTAAAAAACATTTTTAGGGATGTTTTTAATAAAATAAATTTCCTATAACATCCTGAAATATTTTCCAGAAACTAATACTAAACATTTTTCTAAAATAATAAGAAATTTATCAACATGAAACACTTTTCCAAAAAAAAAGCATTATTACAATATAAAATATAAAACATTTTCCTAACGCATACAATCATATAAAACATATAAAATAGGGAAAAAGTTTGAAACATAAAATAATAAAAACGTTTAAAATATCTAAAATAATAAAAACGATTGAATCATAACTGTTTTTCCAAAATTTGAACATTTGTAATTAGAAAGGGAAATTAGTAATTAGAAAACCATTTCTTTCTAAAGATATCATTCTTTCACAAACACTGAATTTTTTTATCAAAAACACACGTTTCAGCATATAAATATTATCCTGCTTTATTTCGAGACCAGAAAATGATTCTGAACTAATAAAACATGTATCTAAAATAATATAACGTTTCCAATACTGTATAATACGAAACATTATCCCAACATATAAAATATTTTTAAACAAATAAAAGATTTGAAATGATAAAACTGTTTTCGAAAATTAATGTTTTAATTTTTAAATAAATATAAATATATAAAATATTATTATTATTATTATAAAACATTAAAAATTAGAAAACCATTTTTGTCTAATAATAATAATAATAGTTGGAAGAAAACATGTTGTATCAAATTTGCAGGAAACATGACAGTCACATGCTCATCATGAGTCATTAATAATGCACAACGGTCTTAGGTTAAGGTACCTCAAAGCTTATACAACAGAGTGGATGTTGCCCTCAAGGTGGAAGTGGTTTTGCTTGACCACTTGGCGATGAATTCAGTTTAGATTTATCGACTTCTAAACTAGTATAATACGATGCTTGAATTTAAATTATTCGTAAGATTTAGTCGTGCGGTTGGTAAGGTGCATTGCGGTGCCTCACCTTGGCGGATAAGCCTCGATTTAGTTGTCCTAATCCCTGATTAATTATCTCAGTTTGACGGTTGGACAATAACCTATCTGTTTTTTTAAACTTATTTTCTACGGCCAATTTTGGAGCGATGAATTACGAAATTAACATGAAAAACCCATCTTTAAACGTTTGAAAGATGCAAAAAACCACAAACGATTGACCTCATTAGTGAACCCCTGGTCTTCCCTAATCGTTATGGGCAGCTTGACCCGTCCATCAATTTTGCCCGTTTATACATCACTCGACGGCTTACACCAAACTCCAATTAGCGTAATACGCTGGGTCACGTTATGGGTCGATGCAAAAACTGATGGAAACATGTCATGTTGAACATCTTTGGAATCAAACAGTGCATTTTCAAAACGTTGGAGAAATGGTGTTGTTTTGGGAAAATTTTTTGACTTATGTTTATCAAGCATTAAGATTTTGGTATATTTACAATCTTTGGATTGGAGAAGTGCACTGTGCATTTCTAAAACATTGGAGAAATGGTGTTGTTTTGAAAAAAAAAGACAGTCAACATGGGAAATGGTGGAATGGAGAAATGGTGTTGTTTTGGGAAAGAAATTAGTCAACATTTTCTTTTCCGAGATCTTGTTAAGTTTGCAATCTTTGAATCGGAGAATTGCACTGGAGATTTCCAAAACATTGCAGAAATGGTGATGTTTTGGGGAAAAAATGCTGACTAATGTTTATCAAGCAATAAGATTTTGATAAGTTTATATTCTTTGAATTGGAGAAGTGCACTGCACATTTCCAAAACATTGGAGAAATGGCGTTGTTTTGGAAAAAAAATAGTGTTGTTTCGTAAATAAGTTGGATTGGAAATAAAACTTGACAACACTTTCTTTCGAAATCTTGGTAAGTTTTACATCTTTGAATTGGAGAAGTACACTGCAGATTTATAAGACATTGGAGAAATTGTGTTGTTTTTTGAAAAAAAAAATTGTCAACATTTTCTTTCGAGATTTTCGTAATTTCTTTGGATTGGAGAATTACTTACACTGTATATCCAAAACATTCAATCTATTTGTTACAAAACAAATGGTGTTGTTTTGAAAAATGATGCTGTTGATCGGCAACATCGAACTTTTTTTACTTTTTTAAGATTAAGATTTTGTTAAGTTTACAATATTGGACAAGTAGGATTTGCAAAGCATTGCAGCAATGGTGTTTTTGTGGAAGAAACATTGCATTTAAGCATTCATATTTTGGAAAGTGTGCAATTTTGTATTGGAGAAGTAGATTTGCAAAGCATCGGAGAAATTTTGCATCAGATTTTGAGTTTGTAAAAGTGGGGTTGCATTTGCGACGTTGATTTCGAATGTAATTTGATCAGTGACGTCAGTTGCATTGTTGGTTGTGTGTCGGTGATCCATCAGTCACCCCACGGTTGGTTGTTACTTACCTGGGAAAGTCATTCCCCTCCATGCATCCCATTACAAGTTTGAATTTGGAATACCCCTCGCATACCCTTGGTACCCCTGGGTGTATTTTTTCCTGGTTGGGGCTATTTTGGGCTCCTTTTTGTCATCATCAGCAACGTGGTGAAAGGGTTGAGTTGGCCAGGGGGTCTCGAGCTGTTTATTTGCCACCGTCCTACCTTAAATTTGCATAAAATCCGCCTTTCAATGGGCCTGCATGTATATGGGAATTCGCATTCTCGCAAACAGCACAAACCCTAGGGGGGTTTCAACTCTTTGGACACCGGGCTACCCCTTACCCCTTTATTTACTGTCCCGTGAAACTGCACCCCTTAGCCCCTAAAAAAATACAACAAACAACGGACGAGGGGCTGATCCTGTGGGAAAATAGAACGCTCTTAGGGGCCCCTTACCCCTTTCACTGGCCTTACCTATTCCAGCGGTTAATATTTTAACACACCTTGTAATTTGAATGCAAATTAGAGTTTGCAGAAAATGATGCACCAATGGGAACCGGAGGGAAGTTAGGGACCAATGGGACCCAAAGGGCCCCAACAAATAAAACGCGTTTATTACGGGATTAAAAAGTAAATACTTTTTACGATCGAAATTATTTTTGCTTTGCTTCCCCCTTAGGGTTGGGGTTTAAAATTTTGGCAATTTGAGCCCGTGTATTTTTTGAAGTTGAAAAACCTGAGCATATGGTCGGACACAATGGCGGCTTTTTTGGAATAAATTATTTTCGGCTCGGGACAGGTGTTTGTTATGGCCCTGCATTTTTTGGCCGCCAATTCCCACACGTCGGGCATCCACGGACCGAAGATGGCGGAAAAAACTCCTGAGGTGAAGTCAAAAATTTTTGAATTATGAAATTCCTGCGCGATGATTTATGTCGGCTGCTGCTCGAAATGCAAATTTTTTCGCAGAAGTTGCGCCAATTTCGGCCGAAATTGTGTCCGGAATTCCCCTGAAATGGGCATGTTGGGCTGGAATGTTTGCGTGGGTGTGCCATGGGTGGGGGGTGCTTCAGGGGCTCCAGAAATTCCTCAAATTATTATGGGTTTTCAGAGAATAATTGTGTTGTGTCCAAGCTTGCATGCTATAACAGGGTCCTGGAAAACCTGAAAATGTCAGGGAAGTTGAAGACCTGCATGGAGAAGTCAGGGAGAAGTCAGGGAAGATTGATTTATTTAAAAAAGTCAGGAAATTCAGCTAATATTAAGACAGAAGTCAGAAAATGACACATCATCAGATCAGCATTAATTGGCTGTCAGTTGGTTTTTTACATTGGCATTCATGTACACACTGTATGTAATATCTTCACATTTGAAATGGTCAGGGTAATTTGTTGGAACCTGGAATAAAACCTGGAATAGTCAGGGAAAGTCAGGGAAGTTGAAAACTGAATTTTATTTGTATGTATTAACCTTACATTCATGCAATGGAACCTGCTGTAATATGCAATTTGCATTTGGAAATGTCGAATGTGCAATGAAAGGGGTCAAAGGGCGTGGGAAACAGAAGATCCCATTCTTTACTTGCTATCGAGACCCTGATGCTTAGAGACGAAAAAACAAATTGTAAAACGAACGAGCCTTGGTAAATATTTTGTCAAAAAACTACATTTTGTGCATTTTATGCAACTTGTGCATTTTGTGCATTTGTGAATTTTGTGCATTTCCTAAACCAACACCATCTTCTTGTAAATACATGGTAGCTTGCAAATAAGATGCTAATTTTGGCATCTTATTGTAAGTGTTCTGTAAATCAATTTTGTTCACCTTAAGTTGTCTGTAAGCAAGTTGCCTTCCCCCAACTCAAAATTTGGGGGCAAGAAGAATATGACATGTGTTTGACAAGACGAAATCGTTGTGAATATCTTTCTGTCGAAATTGCAAGCAAATAGCACATTAATCGTTGAAGACATGAATGAGTTAAATGAAAAAACGTTACTTTCATCCATTGCATTGCACCTCTCTCAAATATGTGCAGATTTGACAAATTTGCATCCTCCATCCTCGAGATTTTGGCACACCTTTTGATATTAGAATAACACATATTATCAATATTATATTTTGCACACATTTATACAGAGTATACTGTAGAATAGCATATCATGAAAACTGAATGTTTTTGCACTAAAGCAAAAAGATTTAATTCATCATTTCAATTTGATAAACCTTAAGCAGTTACGTAATAATTCTCAGCTCACAAATGAGCTAGGAAAAAAGCTGATGAAAACCCCCTAAATCATATATTGCCTAATCGAGGTTTCGTGCAACCGCCATTAATAATCATTAAAACGTTAATCTTAATTGGCTATTATATTTTTAGCGTTTATCATTGGCCACGATGTCACAGATAGCAGCCATCGAGCAAAAACGATGCTTTTTCTGGGCAATTAAAACAGTAATTATTTGAAGATTTTCTTTTTAAATTAAAATAAAACTCAATATGGGGGACTCGTCGCACGTTCATTAACCGTTTTTTGAACTCTGAGGACAAAAGTTTCTCCCAATGACAACGACCATATTTCATCCAGCAGAAACCACTCGTGTCGTGAATTTTAAGGAGTTTTTCAAACCACCCACCCCCCTAAAAAGGAATGGTCAACATTTTTCACCCTAGACCCACATAGGGGTGTCACAGTAACCATTTTAATTATTGTCAATTGTGTATTTTCATATCATATTCTACTTTGGAACACATGTTTTATGGGACTGTAATGAAATGTAAAATTGATACATATTTTCAAAATTTTGGATAAAATTTATCAATGAAAGGTATGATGAAGCTAAAATGTATCCAAAATGATCGAACATCATAAGGCATGATGTTAGAAATATTTTAGGGATAATATATTTATAATTATTATATTTATTTAATTAATTATGTAATATATTTGATATATAATTTTAATTTTGAATAACTATTATTTATTATTATTATGTTATTAATATAATTTAGAAATAATTAATAAATAATATATAAAATATCTAATAAGTAAAATAAATAGTTTAGGAATTTAATAACCGAATGTGTAGATTAAATGTGTTTTATATGAATTTAAGCAAAGCTGTGATTTGTGTGAAGTATGCATTTACACGCATATGAGAAATATGTGGCATTTGGGATAATTTATCAAAACAAGATAAAAAAACGTGAAAAAATGCGTGTGAATTTAAAGAAATTGATTGCATGCATATATTGTTAATGGTATTCGCAATATTTGGGGTAATTTTATATGATCGAAAATATATTTTGGAAAAACTGAATATATTTCTGAACATATATTTAGAAATTACTGGTGTATGATGTATGCGTAAACGTAACATAACATATTTAATTGTACTTAGATTATTGATGTAAATTGTTTTGATACATTAGCTGAAATTCATGCAATGTGGGATAATTTATGGAAAAACATTTGTTAAATTACGTAATTAAAATGGGACAGGTTTAGGTCTATAACAGAACATGTACAGAAAACCTAATTTGAAAAATATTTTGCGTGAATTGAAATAATATGAATAATATTGCGTATTCTTTGAAAAAATATATTGTTTTCATGTGAATTACAAGACATGGGCTAATTTTAACTTTATCTGAATAGGACATTTTTGTCACTTTTATAATTTTAAATTTAAATCTGGCTAAAGACTTAATAATTGAATCATCTTTAAAACGTCAGTATTTTATTGAAAAATGCAAGCAAAAAAGTGGACGCAGTTAATCGAAAAATTACCCCCGCTGAAAAACGTTAATTTGAAAATTTATATACATATTTATTTGCCAAAAAAAAACACGTGACGAATTTACAGGTTGGAACTAATGGCATCAATTTTTAAATTATACCACAAAACGGTTGTTTTAAAAAGTACTGGTTTTTGACACATCCGTTCGCTGCTTTTTGCGCAACAAATAGCGTGTAATTTTCGCCAAATTTATAACCGCAAACCAGTTATAATTTCGAAATCATTCCTGATATAAATAATACATTTACGTGAAATTGCGTTTTTTTATTTTAGTTCTTTTTTTTTAAACTGGGAATTATTTCGCGTTCCTGGACAGGTTGTTTTGTTCCCCTCTTTCAGTTAAGTGAAAAATATACAGAAATAAGTGAAAAGAAAAGCGTGAAATTGAACGGTTGAATATAAATTCGAATATATTGAAATGGTTTTTAAAAACTGGAAATTTTATCAGCATATTTGCGAATGTAAACCCAAATTTACACAGATTTTAACTTCTTTATTTTATGCATTTATCCACGTTTCTTTTATCGACTTGTTTTTCAATAAACATGCTTGTATTTCGGAATATGCCCTGTTGCTACCACCGTCATATAGACTCTAAAAAGTGGGCTTCACCTAATGGCTCCTAAGCTGGTATTAATTGCCTGTGGTTAGGCAGAAAAAATAAGAGAATTTAAACTTAATTTCTTTGCAAGGTTTAGGAAAAACACAAACACGAATAAATAAGTGCAAATAAATACAAAGGATAATAAGTTAAAATCATATTTTGTGCACATTTGGAGCAGGGAATATTCCGTTGTATATATACGTTTTTGTTGAATAATTATTATGATTATATCAAAAGGAAACATTTGAGTCAGTACAGTATGCATTATAAAATTGGTGCATTATAAAATCATTTTACCATTTTGTATTAAATTACTTCACAACTCCTATGGGATTTGTGGCCTCCTATGGAATTCTGGGTGGGGTGACCCTGGGTCAAGTTGACCATTTAGTCAAAATTCAGTGAAAGCTTCTGAGAAAAGACATGCAGAGCTGTGATTGACAGGACATAATGTTTTTTATTCCATTCTAGGCGATTTATTAATTTATAGTATAATAATATTATAAAAAAATATTAAAAATACTGAAGAAATAACATTAGAAATAATGTTAATTCGGTAATAATAAAAAGAAATAATAAAAATAAAAATATTACTTACTAAATGTTACTAAGGAATAAATACTATATCTAAATTCTAGGGGATTTATTAATGTAATATATAATAATATTATAAATAATATTAAAAATAATGAAGAAATAACATTAGAAATAATGTTAATTCGGTAATAATAAAAAGAAATATGAATATACAAAAATATTAAATACTATACCAAATGCACGAGTTACTAATAAATACTATATCTAAACAATAAAGTAAAATTTAAAAAATTCGAATCATTCCACTATATTCAACTTTAACAACTGAATATTTTAAGTTCCTGTCAGTTATTTATTCAGCAGTTTTTTATGCAAGTTTTATACAGTGTATATATACAT
This sequence comes from Cylindroiulus punctatus, assembly GCA_034695085.1. Taxonomy (NCBI): domain Eukaryota; kingdom Metazoa; phylum Arthropoda; class Diplopoda; order Julida; family Julidae; genus Cylindroiulus; species Cylindroiulus punctatus. The sequence goes on from JAQFYZ010005050.1 coordinate 8,212, forward strand.
CATCAAAATTGCTACACCATATCTCCAATCTCCTATTAATTTAAAACAATATGTTGGGATCGAATTTATATTCGGGGTCAGTCTCGCAGATGACATTGAACGATTATTTGTCAATAATCCGGCCGATGCACCCCATCCATCCCCATAAAAAAGTAAAAAATTCAACCATGAAAAAATTCGGGCAAATGACCAGCAGAAGCGAAGGTCAGGACACCGATTATCGTGAAATAATCCGCCGAAATTTAATTGCCTCGGTGTCAAATCAAAATTCACTTTGGATGAGAATTAAGGGGGCCAAAGGGGTGAAATCGTACCATTGGCCGAAGTACGAAGTAAAAAATAAGTCCAAAAAAAATTTGAAATCAGGCTTTTTAGTCTTCGTGTATAGCAAAATTACCTTTGTTTTGGTTGAAATGTTTGAATGTTTTGGGTGAAATTCACTCACCAGGGGTTAGGGGTTGGTGGCTTTTGATCGGGTCATTTCGAAATAATTACGCCTGATCCATTTATGACAGTCTGGCCAAGATGCCATGTCTGCCCATATCATTTCTGATGTTTTTTACCATGATTATTTTCAACAAAACCAGCTGCGAAGCATGTTTTGCCAGCCTGTAATGCACCCGAATTAATTCAATTAAAAATAATTGGCTTTAATATCTAGGGAGGATCGTGGGCTTATGCCTGGGATGATGGTTGCGATGCAAAATGTTAAAAATATCAACATTAATTCGGGTAAAAGCTGATGCAAATTCTAAGGGGCCGTGCATAAACGACGTCCCAGGTTGGAGAAGGGGTAGGGGTGCACAAAAATAGGACTATAAATTTTGTACATTTCTTCGTGTTGGATGTTGGGAATACAATAATAATAATAGATTTTATTTCCATAAAGTGCATGAAAATGACAACGATGGTTAAAAATCATTCAAATCTAGCAGCATAAAGAGGAAATTGTTAATCAAATGAAGATTAAAAAATAATAAGAATTTACACTTGTAAAGCATGCAGGCTCCTCAAAAGCTAAAATTTTCATTAGAGCAAAATATATACAATATACAGTGCGCATTTACATGCACATATTTGTGTATGTATACTGTGTTCATGATGCAATTATACAGGGTCCCCCCAGACCTGGAAAACCTGGAAAAGTCAGGAAAGTTGGAATGACCTGGAGAAATCAGGGAAAAGTCAGGGAAGATTGCTCTATTTTAAAAAAGTCAGGGAAATTCAACACATGTTTTGATACAAAAGTTAAACTCAAGGTATCATTCCAGCGAGCAATTTCGTTAGAGATTATTAATGAAAGTGTAAATTTGGAAACTAATCGAAATTTGAAGTTGTTGTTTTTTAAGGTCTATTGCTGGTTCCTTATTACATTTTTTGTTCACCCCATGTTTATAGTGAACGATGAACATTAAATAAAGCATTTTTACATTGACATATGTAAATCATATGTCGTATTTTGAAGGGAAATTTTCTTTGAAACCTGTAAAAGTCAGGGAATTTGAAAATTGAATTTCTGGGGGGACCCTGTTATACATATTCGTGAAATTGTGTTTATAAAGTGCAGTACATATATGATTTTTTAATTAAAATTCTATTATGGAAATGATTCATGTATAAGGCAGTCCAGGACCCAATAACGCCAATGTTACATTTTAAGAATTATAACATGTACATGTATGCTCAAGACGTACTGTGATTCCAAACATGTAACGTTGATTTAGGTCCTTCCCACAGCATTTCCAGTTCTTGTGGAGGTCCTAAGTTGGGGCACAGCGTGTATACACATAATAATACCATAATTAGAGATGCCGCGAATAGTACTTTTGCTGTCGAATCGAATGTCGAATCGAATAGTTAAAAATTAGTCGAATGTCG
>JAQFYZ010005051.1:0-10087 GCA_034695085.1 Cylindroiulus punctatus
GTCAATCAGTAGTCTGTAAAGGAAAACACAACCTCGTTCAGGGCAATCAAGGCGATATTTTGATGTCGCAAACTTTTGCGATATAAAACATTGTACTTAATTTTATCACTTTCTGCACAAAAAACCCACCTCCTACTTCCCGATATCGCCGAATAGCCATTAATTCAACATGCTGTTATCTTAAGGATAGAATAATTATGATGAAATTGCTATTCCGGTAATGAAGTTTGTAAAGCATTACCATGACCATAAAATCAGATGGACTTGAGTGTCGACCACTAAATAAACTTAAGTGTGGCTAGCAATCAGCTACTGTTAGTTAGCTTATGATACGTGAGCTTAAATGTGCAATAGCGCTTGATGTGGTTCAATAGTTTGACACTTAGAAATTGATACCAGTTAACGAACTAAGATCATTTTGAGGTTGAAAAAATGACGGTGACCTAGCATCTTCTACATGTACATGTATGTTACCTGGGACACAGTCTGATTCAGGACGCCAGGAACCTATTTCATAAAAACATTAGGAATGTGAGGAGTTGATGAATCTTGAAACATGTAAGATACACATAAAGTATCATGTGGTCCTACTAAGATGCATTTTATTGGACGGGTCATTCGACTTGAGAAGTTTGGTAGTTTATCGACATTATGTTATTTATAACCATAAAGTGTAGTTCGAAGTAATCAGTAGGCATGAAATAAGTCATTAAACTTCCTGTTAGGCTAAAACCTGCCATTGTCAATAAATTTTCCAATCATAAGAGGCAAAAAACATTGCTGTGTTTAAATGCATGTCGACATATGTCCCAATTTAATGAAGGGCAAATTCTAGTTTTCTCCTGTTTGTGGACTAACGCATTAATCGAACAACTGTTGAACTAATCTCGTTGTTAATCTCTTCCATTGGATCGTTTTTAATGACATTGGCTTTTTATTCTTTACACTGAGTGTTTTTATAAGCTCAGATGTTTGCCCCGCTATTTTAATTTACCCTGCAGTGATTCGCTCGCTAATCCCTTTTTAATAACTCTGACCATAAGTGGAAGTCATAAGGTTGATTACTTTGATAAAAAAATTCTGATCAATATCAAATTGATCAATGATGGGTTCAGTTTATATTGCATTCTGGCAGGATTTTTTTCGATTGTGAAGATTTTAGCACGCTGCTTTTTTGCACAAGTCGGATATACGGTCGATCTGCAGAACATCATACATGGGAGTTGACATGGCGCAGCACAATTATGCTCGTTTTTAAAACTGCAAAGCATAACTTATGAATGTAGAGCATCGTGTACTTGATGATCGCTTGCATGCCACAAGGTTATATTTTTGCTCCTGTTCATTTGCAAGTCTTATCTATAGACATGCCCCTGTCCATCCGAAATAATATTATGTCATTGCGAAGGTCTTGCCAGGTGGCGTTTCTGGTGTCCAACCCAGTAGGACATTATTGTTCAAGGTAATTGTCGCATTTGTACTTTTGGTTGTGCTACATTGCACGTTGCATTTTAATTGCATCTTCTGTGTGGAAGATTTCTTGACCGCCCTTGCGAACGACTGCGAGGGAGAAACTGTCCTCCATCTCGAACATACTTTCATAGGTTTTCTTAGGATAAACAATATCCACCCATAAATTATTTTGTTTGGGGCATGATGCGCCTTATTTTTACATCAAACGCTAATTTCATGCAAATCCGCCTTTTTGGGAGATACTGACATTCGCATTACCAAGTCCACCCATCGCAGTCTTGAGTGTGTTTTCATGAATGAAAATAAGGTTCAAAGCGTGTAGGATTGGGATTGATATGGATGTCATCGCCTCCTATAGGTTCATCCTTGTACATTATAGAATATGTCCTAATTTGAAGTAATTGATTTTTTTCCAAATAAATTTGGGGTTCATTGGGTGGCGTACGTACGATAACTTCTAAGGGAAGAAGGTGTGTGGGGGTGGGTGGGAAGAAGGAAGGGAAAGTCGAACCTAATTTATCACAATCATAATAACAAAATTTAGAAATACGTTATACTATGAAAGGAGCTGCAGCACTTCCTAGACATCGTAACGGATTTCGAGAAGAGCCACCCAAATATGCCCACTGGTAATTTAATTACGAAGGTGGATTTTTGTAAAGATTTCCTTGACCTAAAGGTACAAAATAGTTAAACCCATCGCTTATATGAGTGCGTGTGCTCAAGCGTGGGACGCAGATATTTTATAGGTTCATTCATGTAAAAATTCAATTAACACGGAACAGGGTATGCAAATGAAACCAGTCTATACACGTGTATTAATCCCAACTTATTTGTAAAACCGCTTCCATGTGGTCACATATGTTTGACTAGTGAATGCTGTACTACATGTAAGCTTTAGAGGAAGACGTTAACCAGTGTCAAATAACTTAATCATGTTGATTCTTTAACAATTGATTTACTATATAATATTGGCAACGTTTATGTACACCTGCTTTATTGATGCATTCACCTTTTCTGAAAATATTGCCAAACATTGGTGCTTTTGCATCTTGTCGAGGTTTTTCTTCTTATCTCTTTTAATGTAAAACGTTTGCTTGCACAAGGAACGTACTCGTAATGGCACTGGTTTTGCAATTGTCATTGGTGATGCATTTAACACAAAATTTAAAAAAAAAAGTTTTAAATATTGAAAGTGAAGAATAGTAATAATTGCATCGCACAAAAATTAGGTGAGTGGATTTAGTCATATTGCCATAAAAGAAGAACGGTGTTAGGTGCGTTTTTTAAAGGTGTAAACTTAACCTTTGAAGGTAATAATTTACAGCTGACGGCTTTCATTTACACTTTAATTCGCTTTTGCCATCCGAAGTGCACCAGTGAACGCTTCAAATTATGGGAGAAGACTGTGTAGCCCATTTTCTTTCTTATTTATTCCACATTTGAATAGTGGGTCGAGCTTTTCAACATGTTTTTCAATATTTTTATTTAAACTTTAAACAAAAATAAAATATAAAAAGGTGCAAATTTGGCATCTGGCGTATTAATTTACGATTCTAGAGTTGAACAGTTCTATAAGTTTACTTTTAAGGAATTAGATATGGTTATGGGATGCGAAAGTATAAGGTATTTGTTCGAATATGACGACGACTACATAGTCTCTCTAAATGACGAAAGAGCGGTTTCTTAAATTTGTTGATGTCACACAATTCTATCATAATACTGCACCTGCTCATATACTTAGACTTACTGACTTAAATTACAGAGTTCAGTCAATTCAATTCAAAGCAGAACCGTTAAGAGGGCACATATCGAGAGCTTTTTGATGTCCAAAAACTCTGAACCTACATGTACATGCATGTACATAACTTGTGTGTATACCTGCACGAACATAATTTAACAATGTTCTACATTATTTTGCCTTGTCAAAATAAGAAAAACAATTGCGAAACACGTTTTACGAGCACCATGTAAACGACCATGGAAACCAACCAAGAAAACTTTCAAGTAATTTACTACGGCGTTGCCTAAAATTGGATTAATATACAGTAGCATATTTTTGTATATATGATATGGCAGCGCATATTATGCACGTCATGTTCGTCATTTAGCTGCCTTTGACGTCAGTTAGTTGTTGCTTAATTTTCTGCAGCTTTCAAATGTGTGCTAACAGCCACTTGTCCATTTACTGTGTTCGCTCGCCTTCCTCCATGCAACTCTGGTGCGCCAATGTCGTCATCACTTTTGCTCGTTCCATGTGATAATTAGGTGTTTTGCTTTTGTTTGTATTTTCCTTTTGTTCCCCCGGGGTTTTTAATTTTATTGGCCAGTCTTTTTGAACAGGAAGAGGTATTGCGCTCGGGTGCTGCCTTTAATAATATTATTCCTATTATGCACCGTGTACATCAACACAGGAAAGTCAACTATTTGCTTGGATGAATACCCCGCATGCTGACCATTCATTCATCTTTTCGGCATACAATGGTCCATATCTCCATGCACCAACTTTCGCTCGTTTCTGTCTTTCGCAACATTTAAACGCTGCATAACCCATCGACCCACTGAACCCTGGGTTGTTTTGGATGCTCACTGCCATCCATTCTTGGTGGCTCCCTCTTGGCCCAGAAATTACAACAATTATTCTGCAACGTTGTCTGTTTTGGCAGTTGCGTCTCTGGAAAAGTGTCAGAGATGATTGAAACATTGAGAAGGCTCGAAAATGGATACTTTTCAAACACTCCATTTTGCAATTTGTCATCATACGGGGGAAAAGTTTCTGCCTATAGGCGTCTTTTATCTAAGAATTTAATAATCTATTAATCTAAACTTTAATGATCGTGTTTCGCCAGAGCCTTGCCAGCTCTTCAAGGCTGCGCCATATACGAGTGGTGTAGGAAATGTTTACATTTTTCTAGAAATCCTAACTTTCGCTGTTTTTTTGAGCACATCAATGCGTGGGATTGTGGCGTAGGATTGCTTGGCCAGTGCTCGTACCAAGACGAGTGGGCCGCACTCAAGTTTTGCACTTCACCTTAATAAATTCCTGTTTGCAACGGTAAAATCGAGCCAGACGCTCGATATAATGCGGATATGGTAAAACTAATACCTTGGGTCAGGCCCCAGTGTGTTAACGGACATGCACTCGCAACGATAATTACTGCAGGGATATTAATTTTCAGGTCGCAAATCGCCCATTAATTGAGGTAAACGGAGAATTTATTGGACATTAATAGGTAACCCTGAACGTAAATGCACGGACCATATAAAGAAAGTGGGCTTGACGTGGCCGAATAGCCATGGCCATGCGAACGGTGCAAGGTTAAGGGTGACCATTCGAATATATCCTTGTTGCCATGTATAGCTTTCGTTTATATACGGCGCTTCCAGTGGCTTTACATACATACCTATATTACGGAAACAGAAAGTAAACCATACTTCGTCAGCGTTTTGCAAACTACTAACACATGGCAGAAAATTGGCTCGCACAGACCACTTGTCTGGGGCTAGGACCTCGAAATTTCGCCTGCATGTCACCTGAGTGACAATAAAAGCAAAAATCCAAAAACCAGAACTTTTGCACTGCTTGGGCTTGAAAGATTTGGATATTTGATTCGCCAGCTGATCGTCAGCTGTTTGAGTTTTTTTATTGATGGATCATGATAAGTGATAAAAACATGTTTACCATGTGTGATTTTTCAATGATTTTCGAAACATGGTCATGCGAAATGGTGGAAAATTTAACGTTGCCTCACTTGCCTGTCAGCACTTTTAAAGTTTTTTAACTAGACATTAGATTTTTGAAATGAATATGTAAATCGATGATATCAGAAGAAATGCTGATTGTTCCTGTCACAGAACAGCATTTGAAACCCCAGCGTTGCAGAGGTTGTTTTGCGGAAGTTCTTTCTTCCAGGTAATTGCATTCACATTTTTGCATGGTTTTTTGGTGCCAAACACGAAAATCTGAATAAGTACGGTTTGCTGATCGTGCTTTTCCCATATGAGCTAATTGCACCACCTACGGATCCATTGTTGTAGTGGTCTGTGAAGCTTTTAAACATTTCGGAAGCACCTAACGCAAATTACACTTGCATTACACCTGCTTTTAGATTTCAATATTATGAAACAAATTTCATTATCTCTAACTTTAAAAAAATTAATATCAAGCTATATTATTATTGAAATAAAGCATCCTGTACTGTCTGAAGGACATTTAGATTTACGTTATGAGATGTCAGGCTTTTATAATTAAGATATGCAAATTTCTTTGAAGTCAAAATAAGACATCTGATTAAATTACAAGAGGAAACAAGCCTTTAATTCCACGAGCGTATAAATTCTATATCTGGTTCATTAATTTCAAATAAATAAAATAATGCATTTGCATGTGCACGGAATAGTTTTATTTGATATAACTGGCCTTGTTATCATTTGTATTCGGCTGATTTAGAAGCTGAGTTTAATGAGAATTTATTGCGGTCTCACTTAATATGTCAGAAAAGCCAGATTAGAGAATGATACAGACGAGGCTCCTGTTTTAACAATGTGGGAATCTCCTGTTTCCTCAACGATAAGACCTGTGCCTGAATTGGGATCATACATTAACACAAACATGTACAGTGTATATGCATCGTATGCACCTGTAAAACTATCATCTTTACCAAGTAACAGTTCCTATTAAAATGCTACAGAGAATACTGCACTATACTATATTGGATATCTTACGACAGTTTCACATCTGTAGCATCAATTTTTGCATTAACTAAAAAAATTACACCACTATCCCTTTCACCCCTCCATGTATACCCATGATATATCGTCAGGTTAATTGCATTCAACATGCCTGGATGTTTGCAAACTCTTATGTGTACTGTCATGTCTTATACATGTAGATTAAAACAGAAAAATGGGCTGCTAAATTTGCCCCTATTATGACCTATCTGGTCGTGAATGTAACCAAGTTAATAAATTACTGTTTAGCATGTGTGTTGTGTCCAGGTATCTCCACGTTATCTGTTGGCACATAACTCACTACCTGGATGGTTGTAGTTGACTCTTGCTCTTCAATTCGCTTTGACCAATTGCAATAGGCGAAGATGAGTCAACTCTCGCGTCTGACTAATAATAAATTCAAAATGTTGTTGAGTGCGTGGAAACGATAAAGGATTAACCCCAAAAAAGTACACGAAGGACAAGTTCTTAAACTGATTTAAAACTTCAGAAAGAATTAACGACGACGAGTTCGCATATTGTAGGGGAAATCATGGCGTGTTTGCGTGGGGGGGCAGACAACCCTAAAATATTTTATGGAAATGTATGAAAATTGGGTAAACACACCTGCATGCGAATTCGCACACAAAACATGGGGCACAAGAAGATGGGAGCAGTTTAATGGTCGATTTGGGCCTGTGGGTTTAAATGTAAATTCTTCACGCTTTCAAAATCAATTAAGGGCGACGATATATTGACGTTTTTATCTTAAATGTGAGTTTCAATTTAATTATACTTGACAGAAATTGCGGCGTCGGTGAAATATCCTTGCATAATAGTTGCACACCTGCTCGTACATTGTGTTTCGTAAATGTATTGACAGTAAACATTTCCATAAAAATGCAGTTTCGCGTGTTCGGTAAATTGAAAATTCAGGAATTTCAAACAAAGTGAACTAAACCCAAGAACTACATGTAGATAACTTCACTCGGAGACCTTGCATGCATTTTGGTTTCAGCTGTAATCATCGTTTAAAACGATATTTTCTATTTTTAGAGTTGTTAATCTGGTTACTTCTATGACAGGTTTTTAGAAAAACGTCTCAAACAAAGATAGACAAGATTACTTGGAAAATTTTAACATTGTTTGGGTCAGGCCTACTTTACGGTATGTTTCAAGATATCAATAGATCCATCTGTTCACGTGAATAAGTTTTTAATGCTGCGAACACGCCACAGTTTTGATGTAGTTGAATTCTAATTGATTAGTAGAACAAGTTCCCTGTAAATGCTATTGAAGATGTCCTGTATGCTCTCAGAATTAGATCGAGGAATTGCATGATGGGATCGAAGAAAATCATTCTAAAACGCCTTCTCATCCAGGCACTCATATTTCGATATGGATTTTTTAACACAAAAAATGATCAAAGAATAACATTTTTTTTATAATAACAACGGATCTGTGGTACCAAAACGATAATGCCTCAACCGCTGTTTATTTTGTTGCTAAGAATACATGTATATCTTTTAATAATAACATTTAGAATATTGGAAATGTACAGTTCCATTATAGAGACTGGAGATAAACGAAAATTTTAAATTATTTTTGTTTATAAAAACGGTTAATCCGATTTACAGTCCGATATTGAAATGCGCATTTACTTCCTGTTATGACTATTTCTGGTTATACATGTGCACTAGAAATGAATGTACCGTATATCTATCTACGTTTTGTTTGGCTGTTCTTCGGAATATATTCTGCTGCTGCCATGCTCCAGCATTGACACTTTGAGAAACTGATTCCCAATGGAAATAACAAAAATACATTGTTTAGCATAGTTGAGTTTAGGATAGTTAGGTTATGAAAAGAAAAACTAAAATGGAGAAATTGTGTCAGCCTGCAGCAGTGCATAGTATTCAGTAGTATATTAGTTTATTTCTTCCAAAAATGCCATTAGCCACAATCATCACCTTAAGTTGTTTTCTCGAAGTAATGATGCGATTAATCTTATTTACAGTCCAATTTTGATGTTGCGTTTCTAACTTCCTGTTATGATTATTTCTAGCTATAGAAATACATTACATACTGTACCTGTATATCTAAGCTTCCTTTCTTGAAATTGATGTTTTTTCAAAAATGTTATTAGTGCCGGTCATCAACTTTAGTTAATTTCTCGAAATGATCATGTATGACCAGCAATTAGTGTAATCGTTTGACAAGTTTAATACCTTCTAATATCCCGTTCATTCAGATGGGAAATGGTAATTAAGATTATTGTGTTAAGTATTAAAAGAGTTCTGGCTATACAATATCCAGGTTGTACAAATTAAATACAAACATTCGAAAGGACAATGCACGCCCGTTATCATTCCAACAAAACAGGGTTGACACTTGATAACGTGTGAATGTCTACCGATTTCGCAATTTATTATTATTTATGAAAATCGAACAATCATGAATTTTGGCTTTAAATGCAAGTAATGATGTCATTTATGCATATAAAATGATTCGTGTATTCCATTTGCAAGGTACCAGGAAATTGTTTTTACAGCACTGCAGGCCTTCCTTCGCAGTATGCAGTTTAATGTCTGATTACGCACATAATATACGCAGTAATTGCACACACGAAACTGTCACGTGTCCACCAGAGTTGCTTTTTCTTACATAGTCGATCTCCTAGTGGGATTATCATCCATGACTAGTTGCAATTTTAAATGCTGTTCTGTCAACTTCTAACAAAAGACAAATTCGTATGGTGTGTAGGAGGGCAAGGTAAAAAAGTGCGTGCGAGAATTACAATGGGTATAATATGGACAAGAATTTCTATTCTTACGTTGAATAAGATTGCATAATAGCTGGAGCATTTCGCCATTTGGTTTCTCGGCATAATAAGAGACTTCGAGTGATCAGACTTAATAAAATATTGTGTCAAACATTGTACGAGCGATATGGCTGCGAGCCATTGCATTTTTACCTTTTTTCTTGTAGTGTTGCTTTTGCACACTATAGTATACATGTAGAACAAGGCGTAATTGCAGAGACGTATAATGCCCGGAATAGTTATAGGGAGATTTGGTCCCGTAGGCAAAGTTATATGAGAGCCATGAGTTAAAAGAAAGACAAGTGCATGAATGCCTTTACCATATAGTTAAAGTTCCAGAGGTGACCCCGGATACAAGGGGGTGCAAGAGGCTTCGGGCATGCTGCATGCATTATGTATGCCAATAATACATAATGCCTCGTCCAGTTGTGAAAGACTGACACCAGGGGGAGACATTCCCATCGAGCTGGTATTATAGCACCAATAAAACATCATTCATTTTGTACCTTTCATTTATTGAAAAGATGCAATTCAAAGATTCCGTTCACCAGATACGTATTCTACGTGTACCACAGTGAGACAAAAAGTTATAAATATCCATATCCCAAACGTGCATGTTCATCACTCTTTTAATGAAAGTACTGAAAACTTCATGGCAGCAGTGACTGAATCTGAAGTGAACTTTTCCTAGTCTTTCTCGAATAAGACTGGCTCATACATGTACTAGTTTATGTTATTCAAGAAACATTGGAACAATTCTGTGCATTGAATTTCTATCTAGAAATGCAAACAGTATCCCCAAATAGACTTCTCATACTTTTCCTCTTTCAGTTTATGGATCGAGCAATTCAGACAATCGTAATACCGGTATTACGACCAGGAAATCAGTTTTTAATGATTTTGATAAAGACTTCTTTCCTTTATATCTTTGGTCGCACTTTAACAATTTGCTACAAACGCCTGGTTTCAAAGTCGTGCGAATCATTACAGTTCAGCAGCACCCACACCAGGCTATACATAATGTACAATGTAGTACACACAACTCTGCACACACAAAAACTGATTAATGTAAGAGTAAAAAAA
>JAQFYZ010005052.1:0-10086 GCA_034695085.1 Cylindroiulus punctatus
GGGTACAAATGTTTTGAAACTATATACACACCCTATGGGTACATATGTTGATTGCAGGTGTACCCTTGACATGTGTTTCCATGTTCATATTGTACCTTCAGGTACAAATATTTAAATCATTTCATCCCTTTGGGTACATATATGATAAATGGGATGCAAATGTACATTTGTACCGCACAAAAACTGCATTTATACCTTTACGGTTTGCAGTGTATCAGGTATGCATCTTCGAAATTAAAAATTAACATCTTGCAACATAAATTCAAAGATGTGCTGCCCTTCTCTAGCATAGACGCCATGAGAAAGTGGGCAGGCAAAATCGGGAAATCAAATTTTGACGATTTAGGTTAGGCTTGGATAGGCTGTTGAAATGAGGCAAAGTTTATGTAGGCTGGCAGAGAGTTTTGAAACAAAAATAAATAAATGGATAAATTGTAGCAGCTAGAACAGGTGCCATACTTGTCAACTAGACAATCAAAGCTTAAACCATATTATGCGTATACATGTCGATCATTGCGTGCACAGATATTGTATATCACGTTTTGATATTGTACGTCAAATTGGTCAGAATCAGGTCTTAAAAATTTTGTTTTCTTGTCAAGTTAAAAATGAAAAATATATAAAAAAAATATTGTTATTTTTATATGACCTCTGTTAAATGTTGCAATTATAAGCAATTTATGTACAGCTTCGATCAGTGCAATATCTGCGCAGTAAACCACCGAAATTAAATGCTCGAAACGTTAACCTAAAATAAACATTTGTATTCTCGTTTAAATCGTCATGATAAAATGTTTAACATATTTTCAGATATCATAAAAATGTTAGCGTCACGATTTCCGATGCTTGGTCTACTGCTGACGAGTCTACATGTACATGGGTCATACGCGGGTATTGTATGCCAACCAATTGTAAATTTCTACCTTTGATAGAAAGCCATTGATTAGATAGCAGTTAAGCTGATAAGACGCGCAATAAATTTAATTTATTGGGCAATTTAAATCAACTAACGCCGGGAAAATAGGTCGAAATGAGATCCATTCATTGTCTGTCCTGAAAAGGAATGTTTCTAAGCCACTATCAGTTTAATTCAACATACATAAAGAACCATAAGACAGTATCAGAAGGATTTATTTGTGAAATGCAATGGCAAATTCATTTAGAATGTCGAGGAAATGCCTATGGCCAAAAGCGAAAATCGATGTTGTACAGGTAAAATCAATATTTTTTTTTACAATTTTGCATTTATGGCTTTGAGTATTTTGTGCATATCTCATAAATGTATCTGATACTTTCCCTTCCCATGATATTATACGTCGAGGCAATATATTATGCATTCATGGATTTTCTTCCCCATAACAAAACTGAAATTAAATGTTATGAGCCTCGAGTAATTTCACATTGACGTCATATACATGTATATAAATGCCGAGAGCGAACTACAAGCATATAAGAAAGTGTCTGGTGATTGACAAAAACATCATGTTTACCGAATTATTTGTTAAGTGGAACATGCGTCCAACACATAACATGTAAGTAAAGGGGTGAGGCTGAATTGATTAGACGATTTGAATTGGGCGCTGCTTCAACATTTAATCAGCTTGCCATTCAAAATTCAAAATGTATAAAGGGGCTCATAGCATTTAGGGCATGGTGTACTGCGAAGTTAGGGCACTTGGTGTTCCAAGGCCCTATATTTTTGAAAGAGCATCAGGTCAGTCAGGTTCAGTAACGTAGAATCTTGGTGGGGCAGAACTGATTTGACGATTTGCAATGTAAAAATGAACATGAAATTTATCAAATGCACAACTGAAGTGTTAATTTACATTACCAAATTTCGTTACAATTAAATCGTCTAATATAGACGATTTAATTGACATATAAAAGTTTGTATAAAAGTGACATATAGAAGTTTCAAAACCTAACGCGCCTAATTCCCTAACTTCCACCCATAAACTAAAAACTATGAATTACCCAACATATCGCTATGGTTTAGCTGTTCAAATAACAAATTGTTGAAACAGTGCCAAATCTAAATCGCCCAATCAATTCAGCCACGTTGTTTGTACTTTGAGAGATGAAAAGTGCCACTTGTAAAAGTGCAATTTGACAGAACGTTTTGCAGCAATGACAGGTTGCATCGTTCTCCATTATGTTATCGATAATACATAACTTTACGGATCGATTATTACGTTTTTGGCATTCATGTATGTATTTAATATATCGTACTTTAACATACATTCCTCAGGAAAAATAGTTTGTTATTATGGCAGTTGGGCCACGTACAGACCTGGAAATGGAAAATTTGATGTGGAAAATTTGGACCCTTCTTTGTGCACACATGCCATCTATGGGTTTGCTGGTCTGGACTCCAGCACAAACCATATTTATGCACTGGACCCATACAATGATTTGGAAGAAAACTGGGGAAAAGGTGAGAATTTCCAGGTAAATTTTCAATAAAATATACACTAATTATTATAATTAAAATGTTACTAATCGATTTTTTCAGGAGCTTACAAGCGTTTCAATGCCCTTAGAAACAAAAACCCTGAGCTAAAAACCTTGATAGCAATTGGTGGTTGGAATGAAGGTTCAGAAAAGTATTCCAAGATGGCCGCCAGTGATACCAGTCGACAAGAATTTGCCAAATCCTGCGTGGATTTTGTCACAAAATACGAATTCAACGGACTCGGTCAGTAACTACTCTGACATATCTAATCCGACAACATTTTCTCATAAAAAATTCGCTGAAATATTTTTAATTCTCAAATTTTAATTCTGACATATTTTTATTTCAGACGTAGACTGGGAATACCCTGGATCAAGAGGTGGGAATGTTGAAGACATGCAAAATTACATTCTCCTTCTCAAGGTAAATGCAAAGTAGAATACAAAAAAATTAACATCATATAGGCATATGATGTAAACCATTTACTTCGTACAGCACAGAACCAAATCATCTAAATGCATCGAGTAAATGAAACTATGCAGAACCGCCTCTACAATAACTTAATTTGATGTGTTTTCACTATGAATGTTTTTGCTTTTAATTAGGAACTACGACAGCAATTTGATAAGTATGGACTTTTGCTGACAGCAGCTGTCTCAGCTGGAAAAACGACCATCGATGGTGCATATGACGTGACAACAATGTTTCAGTAAGCAAATCAAAAACTGACCACTAACAACAATATTTTCAGCGTAAGAATTTATCAGTCAATTAATCACATAGATATTTGGATTTTGTCAATCTGATGGCCTATGATTATTTCGGTCCTTGGGATTCAATCACAGGCCACAATGCCCCTCTTGGGGCATACCCTAACGACACAGACGAAAGAGTGCTCATGAATGTGGTATGTCCAGCTATGGCTTATGTAATTTTCATCAACAACCTGTTAACATGTCTGAAAACTGCATGGATAACCGAACTTGTTTGCAATTTGAAAGGAATACTCAGTGAACTACTGGTTGAAGTTGGGCGCCCCTAAGGAAAAGTTGGTATTGGGAATGGGCAGTTACGGACGATCGTTCACACTAAGTGACCCTAACCAGAACGGCCTACGTCAACCTGTCGTGGGTGCTGGGACCGCTGGACCTTACACGAGGGAAGCCGGCAGTTTGGGCTACAATGAGGTAAGAAATAAGGGTGCACTTCGGTAAAGTCTCTGCTCCAGCAGAGAAAACTTAAGGAAGTGGGCCTCTCCTAACGGCTCCGATGCTGGTAGTGATTGCCTGGAAGTTAGGGGCTGCTAAATAAAAAATTACTCGGGCAGAATCCCACCATGGTTATTATACAGGGTGTCTCGTGTTAGGGTGTATTGGTATATTTGCACCACTGACATTTTACCACCAGAATTCATCTACTGTACCATAAACTTCGTTATTTTCAAAATAGTTTCATGATTTGGCATATCGTACTTATATGCCCTTAATTTATAACAAATGTGACCTGTTTCAGATTTGTGAAAGTATGAAATCTACCAACTGGACGGTTGTTTGGGACGATGACTGCCAAGCTCCCTACGCCTACCAAGGCAACCAATGGGTGGGCTACGATGATCCAAAAAGCATCAAAATTAAGGTAATCCAACAAACTGTTGATCAACGTATTCTTACCGTTACATGTAATCCTACTGAATATTGCTATTGCATATTGAAAACTTATAACTAATAAGGCGTTTTCGTTATGAACAGTGCAATTTCGCTAAATCATTGGGTCTGGCTGGTGTCATGGTATGGTCGGTTGAAACGGACGATTTTCGAGGGATCTGTACAGGAACCACTTTCCCCTTACTCAAAACAATGAATGAAGTGATTCGAGGAACCAAAGCTTATAAACTGTAAAGTGAGATACGCAAGTTGTACGAAATCTTCTTGCAGTGTGTTTGTTTCACAACGATCTCAACACACGTTACCTGGCAGGTACAGGTATAGCCTTATCATCATATCAATACCTATTTTATCTGCTTTCATAAATTCGACTTTAATAGCGATTTTGTGTAAGATGCCTAACGTATTCAATCATGCATTAAATTAATTGTCGGACTATGTCTAATTCTAGTCAATACGTATTACTACACGAATTGAACTTGGAGTTTTAGTTATAAAATTGTTATAAAATATTTTTATTATTAATTTAGTAATGCATGCCTCTTGAACGTCTGCATTGCATTGAAAAACTAAATTGTTTTCCCATGTCCAACTTGTGATAAAAAGCCCAGTTCGGGGTACTGTCCCAGTTCAAAATGTACGCGAAATCTTAATATTAAACCCCAGTTGTCTAGTTTTCAGGAATGTGTATAGTATACAAAAATGACACTTGTTCAATCCGTTCAAGGAAAGAACGTACTGGGCGATTCAGCTTATCGATTTGGTTTCCAAACCACATTCCCCGTGCACGATGGGCGTGTGAAGCATTCTTGCATTCTTTTTAATTCTATTGGCTGATTTCAATTCCCCAGTCCATTCTGTATTTGAACCGACAATAGCTGCAGAAATTAATCTAATGTTTTTATTTGTTTTGGTTTCTGTTTTGGTTTTTCGTTTTTTTCTTCACTTTTTATGCTTAACCAACCTAAGCTAACCTAAAATAATCCAAATATAACTTCTGATTTAGCTGGCCCTAATTGTCAGGCAATCACTACCAGCTTACGAGCTGCGAGGGAAAGCCTAACTTTATATGTACATTTACAACAGCCCTGCTAATTTCAAATTTTATACACTAAAACTAACGAAGTTCTACACAAACCAAGTTTATCGAACCATAGCCCGGTTTTGTACCTGTAATTTTGTTTTGTCAATGTTGTCAACTAAACTAATATGTCTAAAACGCCATTAGACAAAAACCTGACAAGTTAAAACATATTGTTTTCGCGTACAGAGTAAATACTGCCTCGCCCTACTGCAAACTAAGTGTATTTATGTGCTGTATAACGTCACGTAAGTATACAGGATACTGATGTTAGACATGTTAGTCAAAATCATTCTCCAAATTTATCAGAAAATTAGATTAATAGGAGATGCATGAAAGCTAGGAGCTGGGCAACGATGTCTCAAAGACGAAAATTATTTAACTTGAGAAGAAGTTTATTTAAATATCCAAGTGGGTCAGAAATTCACCCTGGTGGCGGCCATCTTGGATGTCACCATCTGACCACCTCCTACAAATGGCTAACACTGCTGCTCAACCTAACCGGTGTCGGAATAAGCTTCAAAAGCAGATCCGATGGAATTTTTTGCAAAATATACCGATTCTTCCTTATATTTTACAGCGTTTTTTGCGCTTTTTTGCCTGTTTATGGCTTGCTGAAATTCATAGTTTCTGTCCAGCAATCCCAGTCCCTGACCTATGCACCGCTTTACAACATTGACCAGTTCATCAGTTGCATCATGTTGGCACATTTTGCCACCAGAGGAAAGCCAATACTTTCAAATCTGCAAAATCTGCAAACTCTGGCTCAGTCCTGCATCACAGATTTCAGGTGTTATTTAAAAATTCGGTACTTGTCAACCACCCTCGCTATCGGATGTATCTGCATTTTTCTTTTGCGTACTGCGCTGTTGTATATTTACAGCAAAATGGACCACGGAGGCGAAATGACCAAATTTTACTTCGACATTCCCAGCCCTGGAATATTGGCTGAAACAATCATCGGTTACATCTCGTTGACCTTCTACAATGTACTCGTTTTGGGGGTCAACCTATACGCCTCATTGATTGCAGTTATTTGCTACACTTTGTTTTGTAGTGCAAAAAACGTTAACGATAGTCTTAAGATGGTTGGAAGTCAAATCACTTTGCAAGATGTCTACGTTTACCAGAAAAAACATCATCAGATCAACAAGGTGGTTCGGCAATTTAACAACGCCTTTTCACCGGTCATCCTGGTCCTGATCTGCACCAAAACAATCCAAATTGTGACTGGACTCAAGCAGACAAAACACCTACTCAGTGACCAGGACATTACTCGAGATTACAACGGAATATATGGTTGCGTTGAAGTCTTTGCTATAATAGTAGTAGCCGTTGGTGTCATCCTCAGCATTACTTTCACAGCTGGGAAATTACACAATGAAGTAAGACCGAGGGAAATTTCATAAATTTCAAAAACGCTAAAAACAATTCATTGAGAAATAATATGGATTTGGAGCAGCACTATAAGTCTTAAAAACGAAAGTGATATATTACAAAAGTTATGGTACTTTTCGAATACCGTAAACTTTTGTAATCATGAGGTGTGCCAAACATTTTAAGCTAAATAAAGATGTGAAGTAGCGCCATCTAGGATCAATATTTGACAGCCTGTTCCTGTTGAGGATTAGACATTCATGTCAGACGTCATCACTCACGTGACCACTCAGAGCCATATTTGTCTTGAAAATGAACTTTTGTTTTGGCAACAAAAGTTGAAACTGAAAACTTTAACTTTAGCAAAAGGGAACTTTTCTTAACGTTTTATTTAAACAATAGTTGTTTTTTAAACTTTTGAATTGTTGTGCTATTGCTAAGGCCCTATGGTATTCTACATAAGTACTTCATGCCCATAAAAATGTGGTATTTCCCTATTGCAATTGTGGAAGCGAATTAGTTATTTTAATATTGGTTTATTGGCAGAATATTTATGCAGCATGATTAAATTTGTTTTAAATTATTTACAGGCTCAAGAAAGTCTCGATTTATTACTTGATCTATGTTTTGAGAGCCCAGAGATCTACGCTGATCCACCGACGCACCCATTCAAAGTAAACGAAAAACTCACCAATCTATTGTTTGGCCAATTGGCCTAGTGTTTGCTACATTATGAATTATTCTCCAGAACTGTCAAACAACGACACTCTTCACAGCACAAAGACTGAATTCGCCAGTGTGCATCACAGCCTCGGGTCTTTTTGTAATTAACTACAATTTATTGTTCGTGGTAAGAAAATAACCTACCCAGAGTTTTAGTTTTCTATGCATAATACATGTACTTCAAATATATGGTGTATCTTTTCAATTACAGGTCATCAGTACTACTGTGACCTATTTAACTCTAGTTCCAGACTAAAAGCATTTTGTGAGCTGTCTCGCAGCAGAAAATATTCCGTGTCAAATTCAAATAAATTGCAATATTTTGCATTTATTGAAATTTGTTTACATTAATGGCAAAATAACTGCAACTTATACGATTCTTCGCTATAACTGTACTTACATTATAACATACATGTACATTTAAATAAAATGCTATGGACACTGTAAGGGCTGCAGTAGTAATATGTTACATGTGAAGTAAAATTGTCATTAATACATTGGACTATCATTGGCAGTGAGTGTTTTACATATACGAAAAAATTATTTGGTCGCATAACTAATTTCCAATTTTCATATCCAACTTTCCAATTTATCTAAAGACTAAACAATGTTGAATATTTCAATTTTCGAGGCGAGTTTTGTGTGGGTGATTCCAGCTAAAAATCGCTATTTTAGGCTGCACATTGATGCACTTGTTATTCGTTAGGGAGTTTCCCATAATTTTCAAATAAGGTCCAGTGACTGGGCACACAGTCAACGCATGTTATTAGAAAACAACTTAGAAATACATTAGAGAAATTATGTTTAAAGAGCAGACGTTTTTAACCCGAACTGATAATTCATTTATGTTGGTAGAGCTATATATAAGTCACTCACTGACTGGACGAATTATTGAACAAACAGTTACGGTCTATTGAGGTCCAACAGCCATCATTTACATATCTCAACCATCAATTTTCCAAAGCCATTGCGATTTAGCATTATGGCTCCTGTGCGAAAAAATTCAAAAACAGACATAATTTCACCACCTGATTTTCAGCTCGACATCAAAGAAAACGAGTGGATTATCGTTGATTACCAGGATTTTGGCAAAACTTTTCAGTCAATAACAACGGTGCTGAAAGCAACAGGTATCAACATCGATTTAACGAAAGACAAAACCGATGGACTGATTTACAAAACAATTCGCATCGTACTGATATTCTACAGTATTTTCACCATCGTGTTGAGCTTGTATCACAGCGTGCGAAACATAATATTTAAGAAAGCATCTGAAAAGTTAAATTTTTCAGTGTTGTACAACAGCGACCAGGTCATCACCTTGACCATACTACTGCACTGGTCAGTAAGGGGCCGTAAAGTGATTTCGGCCCTTCGGCAATTGGCCCAGTTATTCAGGTCCTTAAACGTTAATAGTAATTCCTATCAAAAAGTTCGTCGCTTTTCCATAGTTTTAGCATCGGTGACGTCAGTGACCACCTGCTACATGTGCATCAGCGCTTGGGTAAGGATGGCCTACCATGAAAAGCTAAATGGCGACATTGAATTTTCACAGCATTTATTCGGACTTCAATATCCTGAGAAAAATGTGGGGAAAATGATTACGTCAACCATGGGCTTTGCATACGCCGTGCTGATGCTGTGCGTTAATTTGTACTCGTCGCTGATCATAGTGGTCAGCTACGCAATTTACATCTGTTTGGTCAACCTGAATAAGATGCTGACAATGGCGGACAGTCGACATCTTACCCTGAGACATTTCAACGTTTTTCTGAAGAAACATCAAGAAATTAGCGTCATGGTGCAAACCACAAACTCAGTCTTCTCCCCAATTATTTTGGTAACTATCTGCATCAAAACGATGAAAATAGTCATGAGTTTCAAAGAGTTGAATTACGCCATCAAACACTTTAATCACGATGAACTCGCGATTATCGCCATCTTGTACGTGACAATGACGTTTATGTTATCGGTTTTCGTGGTTGTGGTCTTGACGTTGACAGCTGGAAAGTTATACACTCAGGTAAGATTGTTTGTTTTTTATTTATTTCTTATCAAGTAAATAAATTGTATCTTATGACTTTTTATTGCTGCATGTGCACGAATGCTGATTCCTTAATTATTTTAGTATTTTCGTACATATTAGTAGATATTGTATTTTTCTGCATATTCGGTATTTCATTGTTGCTTTTAGGTTTAATTCCCTTTTTTGTTGCAGCATTTTTGTTCTTGGTTGGCAACTTGGCATGTCATTGTTATGTATTTCATCATTTTTACTTATCTATTTTGTTGTTGCAATTTCACATTCTGTATATTTCATTTTCCTTTCATTGTTCTTTCTTGTTGTATCATTTGTGCATATTGAGATGTATAATATAAACAAAGTATAGTTTTATTAATATCAAAATGTAAATGATTAATACACCAAAGATACTTTACTTGCCAATTTTTAAACGCTATTTTTATAAATTCACTTGCAAAATCAGTGTTCCCATTTTTTATAATTTTAATTTCAGGCCCAAACATGCTTCGATTTGATGTTGAATGTAAGCCTGGAAAATCCTGAAATCTACTCTGACAAATTACTGAACGTTTTCAAGGTGAGGTTATACGTCAGTATAAATTACAGCTAGGTAGTGGATAATAGAGAGTTTTAGGAGATCTATTACGCTACGCTATTTCTTAACCGAATGCAATAGCGTATCATGTTACGCAAGAAATAAAAAGTAGTTTTAGGGTTCACATCAATTAACGTTACTCCTTTCCTTAAAGCGCCATAACTTTCTTCA